>JAPYZL010181385.1:0-23921 GCA_030522825.1 Platygaster orseoliae
AACAAGAACTTCATTTTATGTATAAATACTTTTTTCTATAATCAGCTGTTTTGAAGATACATCAAGTTTTCAATGGTCTTTAACGTTACATTTTTTGGAGGTGACATTGGAGGTGGTGCAACTCTTGGTCAAAAATCAGCGATTCTTTCATAACGAAAATTGGAAACCAAGTATTTTCTTTAAGAACAAGATCCAGACACACGAAAAATGACTTTACAGTCATGAAAACGTTTGTAGCCTTCATTCCATAACTCAAAATGTGCGGTCATTAACGTTACACAGAATAGTCTTTAACGTTACATTCCTATTTGATTCATGACAATTATGGGGTTATAAACATTATTATTTGAAAGTTGAAACATATTTATTTTGCAAATACAACAAAGAGAGATTTTTTTTTGAACGCTCTCATACAAAATAGCTTTTTGACTTTTTGGGTCAAAACATGTAAAAAAGTATGCAAAAAAATTATGAAAAAAGTTTAGGAACCTAAAATAAAAATGTACTGCCTCGAAGAATAAAAAAATTGAAGTTCAAGACTGTTCCTTAAAAGATGTGAGGTATGACACCATTTTTCTTTTAATATTATAAGTGCAATATCGAAAAAAAGTTTTTTATGTGATTCCTGGTTACTGTGGAATTGCCTATATATTAACTGGATTTTTTTTTATTTTGTAATTTGAGAAAATTTCTCTTGCTTGCGTGTCATACACTACAACATAAAATAAATGAGTTATGTATTATGTCGATATTTAAATAATATCATATTTTTTTAATTTTTTGTATGAATTCTTTATTTCGTGTCACTTTCGATATGCTAGCTCTCTTTGAAAAAAAAAAAAAAAAACATCTCAATCGTTCGATAATTTTAAGCAGTAATAAAATTAATTATTTCTATTTTTATATCAAAAAGAAGCGCTACTTGATCATAAAAAGCTGCGATTCAAATAAAAAAGAATTTTTTAATTTTCATAGTAAATTTTTCGATATATTCTCTTTCTGATTTTCAGAAAATTTCGATGAAATTGGTTTTTCTCGTGTAAAGGGAGCGATCAAAAGAAAGTCGAATTTGCACATTATTTCCGGAGGGAATTGGCTTGGATATGCGAGGGTGGGAGGGAATTTGGTCGCGACTACGACCGTCACCTTGTGCGTCGGGGACACATACGAGGCCGCAACTGTTGTCCCTTCCGCCGCGCACGGCCGAGGGTCTGAGCCATTAGCTTATTACGTGACTCTGCCCACGATTCGCGAACCTACGGTTTCCTCTCGATGAGATGAGGGAACTCCGGTCAATGATACCACGTCATGTTCACTCTTCTTCGCCCTCGAACTCGATGGATATGTCATTTCATCAGCGACAGATAAGCCAAGTGCAAACACGCAACCTTCCACTTTCAAACGAAAAGTAACAAAATCACTCATTTTTTTTTAACGTAACTTGTATCAAAAGCAATCGGGGGGTTTTTTTTTGTGCAAGTAATTCTTCGTGAAACGTTTTTCTCTCGGCGAGTACGGCGAGTGTAATAGTTGTTTGTATTATTTTCCCATTGCCAGGGCTGAGTCGAAAAGTTGGCTCTTAAAGTTGCCACAACTCCAGCGCAACTTTTTCCTACCTATTCTTTGAATTTCCTCAGATATTTGTCGTCACTGGGGAATTTTTCCAGCTTCGTGAATTAATGAAGGGGACGCGGGTACATTCATTGTCGGTGCTTTGATTTTGTAATCAAAAAGTCTCTGCGGGGGCGTGCTTTTTGCGAAAAAGTTATTCGTGGTATTCAACTCGTTTTTCTATTCAATTCAGCCATATAGCAATAAGGAAAAAAAAGATACCGGCTCAGTACCTAATGGAAAACCGAGAAAATGGTTGTCCTGGCAGAGTAGCATTACATTTCGTGGTGGAGTGGGAGGGCGCGTTATTTCAATTAAGCCCGATGAAAATTAAAATTCCCACTCATTTTCTCGTTCTGATGAGGAATGCGGAAATTTTATAGCCTGCGTTTAAACGAGGTCGGCATACATCTTTCGTGGAAGACGTCGCAGTGGCATAAGTTGCGGACCTTGACGGAACGAGACTTTTCCAACCCGCGGTGCGGCATTTTCTTTGAGATTCGTTGGCTTAATATTTCATTCTCACCTATTACTATTTCACCTCGGCGCGGCTTCTTTCCTCGCGTTTATGCGTTGCTTTCAACGCTCTTAAATGAGCTCTACATCTCGTTCAACCTACTTATCATCGACTTTTACGCAAGGCTATTTTATCATTAATTGAATAATTAAATATTCCATTTATAAAATTAATGATTTCAATATTGCTTTAACTGATAAGCATAAAAGTTTAATCCGTTCGAGTTTGGGAAAGGTATCTGTTTTATTACGTGTCGATCTGACAATTTATACGAGGCTGCTGCAGGCCAATTGTAGAACGCCTCTTGAAGAGAACAATGGCTTTGAGTTGGATTGTTCTTTATTTCTGTGTTACTACGTCGGAGGAAGAAATGAAACGTTTCAATTAAAGCCTCTGTGTACTCGTGTGTTGGTTTCTTTGTAACCACTCGCTCCGCGTTGCGTCCCAATAATCCCACGTGAGGGGATTTTCTCCCAGGGGAAAAAAAACGTGGCTTGTTTGAATGAATTTGAAATTGTTAGGGTTTCCAATATAATCCATCGTCAATGGAATTATTTTTCGGTGCGTGCTTAGTTTGCAAATTTAATGACTTGTGACAGGCCAAGGATCATAAGAGATTATTCATTTTTCAAATTCATCTATTTTTATATATACAGTCATGTTGTCGAGAGGGTTTTTCACAACAACTTCGTGTTACTTTTAAGAGTTTTTATTACTTTTAATTCAAACGAATTCAAGAACTGGCTGGAACCTTATACAAGGAATCTATTGCTTTTTCTATTGTGTCACGTGTGTGTGTGTGTGTGTGTGGTGGTGTTGTATGTATGTTGTGAGTTTATGTCCAATGAGTATTTATGTTCAATTAAATCCATATCGAAATACGCATAGTTCGCTGACAAGTCATCTACAAAACTCCTTTTCTTTCCTCTCCAACAATAAATGACCTAGAAAAGAACATCTCACGAAATTATTTCCAACACTAGTTAATCACAACGAATCGCATAACGAACTGTCAAGTCTAACGAACCGCGTAGTCAAATATGTATTCGCAATAAATTTCTTAACGAAAGGTCCCAATTACCGAATACCCAACTTGGAATGGAGCAACTTTACGTTTTTAATCAAGTTATACCTGGTACCTATATACAGACTCGTTCAACCTTTTTCACGACTAATCGATTCCACAAAAATGAATTATTGGTATCCTTTTCAAGCTTCTTGGTCAAAAAAAAAAAAAAGAAAATAATACAATTTTTTCATAACAAGTCGTAAAGTTGATAAATATACTTTTTCGACATTTTATTTCTGTGAAAAGTTAACAAAATTAGTAAAACATAGCAAGAAAAGTGGAGATGGAAAGCATCGTTGGCTTTTCATGGATGATATTTTGGGGTCGGGTTTGGTTTCAATTATTTAAGTCAATAGCTCGTATTCATCAGATTCAAACATCGGAGCGTTAGAGTGCGTTTGATACGACAGCCTGATTTAATCAACAGTTCTACGGTCTGTGTACATTGGTCATTGGTCTTGGTTCCTATCGGCGATCCCGCGCCTACGAAAGGATTTCAACGAGGTCGTTCCCATCCCAAATGCCACCAATTAATTCCGTTTGATCGCGATTGTCCGCTGCAAAGCGGGCGTTAATCGCATCTCGAACGCGACATCGTACCAATCGCACGATTAAGGTCAGCATTTTAAATTCATGCATTTCCCATATTTCAACTTTTAAAAGTGCCTGATTCCGAAATCCATCAGCATCTCCAGTTTATAAATCTCTGTAGCCACATCCCGAGTCGAAATTTCGTCTTGAATTTTTATTTCTTTTACAGTCAGTATTCGCAATTTGCAAGTGAAAATGTTGAAAACCATTGATTTTGAATTTTTTTTCCTTGCGAACTGATGCAAAATGCTTTTTTTGTTATTCACCTTAATTTCATCTTGAAAATGTGTTCTCCAATTTTGTTACATATTTAATGTACACCTTAAAAAAATATATAAACGCTCATAACTATTTTTTCACAATTTCAATAATTCAAAATTTATTATTATCAATTAATTAAATCTATACTCTTTATTTTTTTTTCTGTATTTATTTCTCAGTTTTTTTTCGTTTCTTTTACCATGAAGTAAATACGATAAAAAATTTTCATCTACAAATTTATGAATGAGAAACACTGAATTCAAATGATAAAAAATGACTCATAATTTTTCAAAAGAATTTATATGAGTACAGTCAATTGAATATTGCGTAACAAAATACGCAAAATTTTCAAAATTCCTGTATCTAAAAATATCTAAATTCCAAATTATTTTAAGCTTAGAAAAATGATCTTATTGAGCTTAAAATTTTAATTTCTCATTATTGCATAACTATTATTATATTATAAATTATTGTCTTCTGTACGTTGATTTCGTAGAAAATTTAAATAAAAAAATCGCGAAAAAAATTATTAACATTGATTTTTAATTATTCGATAGTATTTAAATGAATTTTTCATTGAAATATTATTTCAATAATAAAATATAATGTTGTACAGAAACGAAATAACTGAAAATTTTTTCATTTCTCAATTTATTTTGAAATTTCATTGATAATCTCAACAATTTTATCAATTTACAATTTACTTTTTTCAGTTTCTTGAATCTATACTCTATACTAATAACGTCTTTTTACGTATTTATTCCTTACTTTTTTTTCATTACTTTCACCATGCAGTAAATTGGATAAAATATTTTCATCTACAAATTTATGAATGAAAAGCACTGAATTCAAATTATAAGAAAATGACTCATCATTTTTCAAAAGAATTGAAATACCTAAATACAATCAATTGAATACTGCGTCACAAAATACAGAAAATTTGCAAAATTTATTCCTGCATCTAAAATATCAAAATCTCAAGTTTTTCTAATCTTGAAATTTTAAATTTCCCATCAATTGCATAACTATTATTATGTTATATAGTTTTCGTCTTTTTTACTTTGATTTTGTAGAAAATTTAAATAAAAAAATCGCCAAAAAAATTATTAGCATTGGAGATCATAGAAACGATGGATTTTCAACTATTCGATAGTATTTAGGTGAATTTTTCATTTAAATATTAATTCAATAATAAAATATAATGTTGTTATAAAACGAAGTAACTCAGAAAATTTTTCATTTTTCAATTTATTTCGAAATTTTATTGATAATCTCAACAATTTTATGAATTTAGAATTTATTATTTTCAGTTTTGTTGAATTTATACTAATAACTTTTTTTTATGTATTTATTCCTCATTTTTTTTTCATTTCTTTCACCATGTAGTGAACTGGATACAAAATTTTCATCTACAAATTTATGAATAAAAAACATTGAATTCAAATGATAAAAAAACAAAAAATCATTTTTTCAACGAATTTATAGGAATATTGACTGTATTATACAGTCAATTAAATACTGTGTTACAAAATACGCAAAATTTTCAAAATTCCTGTATCTAAAGTATCAAAAACCCAAATTTTTCTCATCTTGAAATTTCAAATTTCCTATCAATTTCGTAATTATTATTATGTTATATAATTTTTGTCTTTTTTACTTTGATTTTGTAGAAAATTCAAATAAAAAAATCGCCAGAAAAAATATCAACATTGAAGATTAGAAACGACTGTTTTAGAATTCGTCGATATAGTAAACAGGTGAAATTTCCATTGAAATGTTAATTTAATAATAAAATCAATTTTAATTATCAAACCAACTTACTGCAATATTCTTTATTTTTTAATTCATCTCAATATTTTATTCAGAATCCCAACGATTTCAAATTTTAAATCTTCTTAAAGACGAATGAAGATGAAAAAAGGTGAAATCGATTCGTGCTTTAACTTCATTTCATTTGTAAAACAAGAAAAAATAGATATTTTTAAATAAAAATGACCTTGAAAATACATTAAAAGCAGTTGAAATGAATATGAGTTTTCGACTCGAAACATTACTTTTAAAAAATTCCAAAATAATATTTTACATTTGCATAGTTTAAATTTTATGCTTTTCTTTTTACTCAAAGTAAATCTACAAATATCCACGTAAAATAAATGGAAATGTAACGTATTAGTTGCATTGAGAATTCCAGCTTCTCTTTATGTACCGAAAAAAGCTTTAGTCGGCCTATTTAAAAGTGCACTCGGGAAAAACTCAAACACATAAACTGCGAGTGCGAGCATTTCACAGTAAACCGAGAATTCGCCGAAAACTGGCTCAAGTAGCCAACAACACCAAGATTAAATAAAAGACCGAGTACTCGCCGAGGTTTTTACACTCGTTCCCGGTCAAGTATCCCATAAAAATATTCCAAGTTTCTTCTCCAAAAAATTAATCGTTTTTCCTCCATACTGCTCTTGGTTGTAACTCATACTTTGCGAATCTCACCTGAAACAGAAAAAACGTTTTTAATTAGTATTTTTAAATATTTTACAGCCTTATAATTAAATTCAAATTATAAATGTTACAAGGGAAAGGATGCCTTGACATTTAAGAAACTCATCCCGAACTAAAAAACGATGAACAGGTTTGAGATGTGACCGAAAATTCGAATCTCACCGATTTAGTTGAGATAAAAAGAGATTCATGAATTATTGATGATTACATCACAACTATTAATACTGTTTTTATAGTCTAAGCAGATCTGCGATCTCTTCCTAGAAATTCTAAAAATGCAATTCAAGTGAACAGCAACTTTTTCAAGGCTAGAAAAATCTAGTATTTTGTACTGAAAAATATAGTGATAAAGGATCGAGATGAAATATAAGAATTATAATAATATAATAATATAAAAATTATATTACAAAAATCATATTAATATTACAGATTTTCCCAGAATATAGTAATTTTTCTAGTTTTTATAATACAAAAATTACAATGTTTTCTTCTCAGCACATATGGAGGGAAACAACGGATTTCGATGAACAGTGTTCATCACGCGGTGTTCACCATAGAAACTAATTTGGCCGTTGTCAGGATATGCCGTAGTCATGGCTGTGCGAACGTAAATATAATTCGCGCCAAAATAGATATATCCAGGGATATACGCGCGTCGTGCCGCAAGATACGTCTAGTCTCACACTCGCATCTACATCGTTCCGTAATATTCATATGAGAAGTCTGCGCACTAATTATACTCGTGATTCATAGTGCATATTCACTTTTGCGCGAAAATTTCCTGTAACTTGAATCCTCATTATAATATGGCAAGTAAAAATAAAGGAGTGAATTTTGATGTATCTTGCTCGAAATTTGGAATTTCATTTACAGGTGTAATATGAGTCGTTGAGTATGTTTGAAAGTGGGTTTTGGTCAGTACATCACTCCGGTTTTAAATTTGAATTATAGCGATATTCAATGTCAAATTAGGTACCCGGTCACTTTCCCGAAAGCAGTTTCCCGACGACCTTTTTCTCGATAAACACTTTTCCCGACAGCACTGCTCCCGACACACTTTTCCCGACAAACAATTTACCCGACAACATTTTTCCCAACACTGATTTTCGATTCTTTTATAAAAATATACCGGTACTGGGTCAGTTTTTCTGAAGTTATAATTTTTTTTCTTGATAAACTTTTCTAATTCATTTTGATAATAATTGTTTACACTTATTTATTTTAAGTTATTTAACATTTTCTAATGGATTAAATTTTTTTTACTGTAACAAGATTTTTGAACTAATCACTAATAAAATTTATTGTAAAAGCATGTCTTCTTTGATTAAAAAAAGAACACTTTTTTTATTTTTGAAAACAATCTATCGGGAAAAGTGCTGTCGGGAAAAATATAACTTAATTCAATCATAGAATTTTTGTTATGAACATAGTCTGTCGGGAGAAGTGCTGTCGGGAAAAGTGCTTGTCGGGAAACTGCGTTCGGGAAAATGGACGGGAATTAAAAAATTATAAAAGAAAAACTCGAGTTTTATTAAATATATTTTTATTTGGGTGTCACGTGATTGTCTTAAAAATAAAATTCAGAAAAACGAAAATTTTTTTGGGAAAAGGTTAAAGAAAAAGATTCGAAAATTCTGTTGGCTTAAACAAATTTTACCATTTATGCTCAACCGAGTTTTTTACTCTTGAAAGATTTGTTTCAGAGATAATAGATTTTTGAAATTTCTCTTATACATTCTAGAATTTTAAAACATGATTAAATTTTATACTGACTGAGAAGTAGGTTTGTTATTCGAGTTGAGTCTTTTTTTCGCGGAAATTTCAGTTGTTTCGTCGTGGAAAATTTTGGAAATAGAAAAATAAATTTTCCCTAATTTAAGCATATACATTTTTTATTTCTTATACTTAATAACTCGATCTGAAATTTTCCTATGATTAAAATTTTTTTTTATTTTGTAGGAAAAACTTCATTGCAACTGATGAAATTCTTAACTAATAAACTGTATTTTTTCCTTTAACTTAAATTTCAGTTATTTTGTTGTGGACAGTTTTTATAATAAAAAAATTTATTTTCCATCATTTCTGCATATTAATTTTTGTTTCTAATTGAATAATTAGATCTGAAATTGTCCTATGATAATAATTATTTTTTATTTTTTGGTAAAAGCTTCATTGCAACTGTAAGAATTCTTATCTTTTGAAATTTTTTGTTTTTTTTTTTTTCTTGAATTTCAGTTGTTTCGTCGTGGAAAATTTTTGAAATAGGAAAATTGATTTTCCTACATTTCTGCATATAAATTTTTATTTCTTATTCGATAACTAGATCTGAAATCATTCCATCATTATAATTTTTTTTTTAATTTTTCAGAAAAAGCTTTATTGCAACTGGAAAAACTCTTGATTTTGAAAACGTTTTTTTCCTTTACCTTGAATTTTAGTTATTTCGTCGTGAAAAATTTGTGAAATAAGAAAATTGATGTACTCCAATTTCCACATTAATTTTTTTTTAATTCAATAACTCAATCCAGAATCGGCTAAGGGTAAAAATTTCATTTCAAATTTTGTAGGAAAACCTTATTGCAACTGAAAAATTCTCAACTTTGAAAATGTTCTCTTTTCCTTTCACTTGAATTTCAGTTGTTTCATCGCGGAAAATTTTAAAAATGAAAAATTAATTTCCCTTCATCTCAACAAAATGATTTTTATTTCCAACTCAATAACTTGATATAAAATAGTCCTATGGTTATAATTTTTTTTCCAATTTATAAAAAAGCTCCATTACAAACGAAAAACTTCCCAACTTTATCACTTAAAAATATTTTTTACAGTCATAATTTCATTACAACTATCAAAAGTGCATAACTTTTCTATTACTTTCAGTCTTATCTAAATAAAAATAGCAACGTGTAAAAATGGAATAAAAATAACGTTTCCTGCGCGCGGTTTTCCTGGTGCTCTTGTGCGGTTCAAGGTTCACCTGAGACTTGGTCAGGGAAGAAAAAGAAGCCAAGCAAGATAACATCAGCCAACAGCGGGCGATATTAATATTCACGCCCTCCCCCCACCGATGTGACCATCCCCCCCCTTGCCCCCCGACGTTTTTTTTTCCTTTCCTGCCCACCTTTTGCAGATAAGATCGGTAAACCGTTCGCCAAGAAACGCTAGCATTCACCTTCCTTAATGGCGTAAGAGAGAAAACGACGCGCCATTTCGACATAGCGCTTTTTACGACGTCGCATTAGTCTTTTCAGGCCGAAACTCCATTCGCTTTGGCAAACATGGACTATACCGCTATTTTCAACTTTCTCATGTATTATCGCGAAATCAAATATTTTTTATGCAATTTAATAAGCATTTCTATTTCTTGAATTAATACAATACTGAAAAAAATCTACGATTTAGCAAAAATACAGCAAATTAAAATAAGCATAGCAGTGCTTGACAGTGGTTTCGCATGGCAAGTGCAAGAACGCATGATAAATATAACACTTATTCATCAAATTCCTGTCAAACAATGCCGAATCGCGGGTTGACTTTCACGACAAGAGGTACACACAAAATCAAGTTACGAACGCGACGAAGGATAAGATTAGTCAGCGAGAAGCCGTAAAAAAAATGCCGGCAGCCATAAATCCAAAGCGTCGAATTACGCCTCGAGTTACGCGGGGATTTCCTCTGCGCGCCTCCCGATGACACGCGCAATTGTACGCGCTGTGAGCAATTAGCGCCCGCAAAAAAAGAACGAACCTCTTTTCTGTAGAATTTCCTCGAATGGTACTTTTTTAGAAATACAAAAATCATACATGAGGATATTTTTTCGCTGCGTTTCATTGGTAAAAGCAGTGGCCGTTACTATGTTTCCTTTTGAAAAAGCGCCTCGACCGTTTCCGGCAACGCACCGCGAATATTATTACAGTATAATCCGTAGGACATTCTTCCACGTGCACTTCGTACGTTTTTCTCTGTACTCATTCTTCCACAGTCGTTTGTTCTCGAAAGAAATACGATAGCTCGCGCGCATTCAGCGGGCGCGTTGCAAAACGCTCGACCTAATTGCGGGCTTTCTGTTTTTGCGTCTTTTCTTCTATCACAGTAGTACCTCGCAAATCCACGCAAGAATACTTGTGTACTTTTTTGGCATCATCGGATTTTACTTATCCATGGGATATCGAGCTCATGGTTGGTAGCGATTTCATTTTTTTGTTATTGTTCATGATTAAATTTTATAGATGAACATTTCGGGAATATTGGACGGAAAATTCTAACACACTATTGATTTTTGGGAGGAGTTTATTGGAAGGATATTTTTTCACCGGGATTTTAGAATTTTTAATCCTGAATGACTTGGTTGTATACCAACTGGGTTCAGGATTACTACTTTTTTTTTTTTTTTTTTTTTTGACTCATGCAGTTTATGTCAACCTAATTCCAGCAGGATCAAATTTAGGCAGCTAGATCGGCAAGATTTCCCACACAAAATAAAAATGAAAAACATTTTTTGAAAGTGTTAAACCTCTTCTTTAATATATAAAAAGACTGAACATTTTCATTAAATTATTCTATGAAAAAATTGATATTTTTTAAACTTGAAAAGATGGTAGAGTAACCCCTTAAACCCAACTCGTCACGTTACCGTTATTTAAAAGTTGAGACTACAAAAATACTACAACCGACTTTATAAAAATTCAATTTTAATTTGTTGTTCCCTATCGTTATTCACTAGGTACGACTTATAGACGAAGAATCGTCGCCAATTCTCCGCACAATACCAGAAATAACCCTTTGTCCTCGCGTTAATTGTCGGCGCATCGAATAATAATTTCGTCAAGGGGTGTTTTCTCGCCAAAAAAGCCCGAGGCCCGTAATTGCACCTCGCGATCTGTCGCGATCCTCGCATTAACGTTTCGTAATTGCGGCCTCCTGGCTGCAAAGTATATAGACCGAACTGGATTTCCAACTGTTTTCATCGCGAAACGGGAAAATGCTCGCCTGGGGAATTTCCCATGCTTGCTGCTGCTGCTGATGCTGCCTCGAGGCGACGATTCCCGGGCCGCGAATTATACGAATTGGCGAGAAAACGCTTCCGTTGACGACGGGAGAAAAGGATTCGATGCATAAGCGATAAACGCGACCTTTTTCCCGTTTTCCAGAGCCAAGGGAGAATGGATAGGAAACGTCGCTCGAGAAGAAAAGAGATTATGAAAGGAAAGTTGAGGTGTGTGTCACAGAATTCTTCAACTCTTAACGGCATCTCGTACACCGTTGAAATCTTGCTTTTTTTTATTTTTACACTACTTTTCACTCCCCTTTTTCACGATATAAACTTCCCCCGAGAGAGACAATTTTATATACTTTTTTTCAGTTACGTCGAAAGCATAGAACGTTATTCCAGCGAAGGAAAATTAACGGTAATACAGAAGTAGAACTGGATTCTTTCATTTCGAATAAAAGATTTTACTGCACAATGAGTCGTGAAATTTTACGGTTATTCTTCCGAGTAATGATCTGAATGAGTAAGGACCGTTAGTCCCATTAACAAAGCAGAATTCAGGATCAGCGACGAGGTCAAGCTCGTCAAATAATTTACAGCGAAAAGGTAAGGCAGGACAAAAAACTCGAGGCATGGATATTTTTTTTATTAAGAAATGTTATAGTATCTCGTTATTTTCTTAAATTTGTCACAAGATTATATAATATTTATTCGCAAAAGGAGAATCTTGAAATACGTTCGGTATTACAGCAGTAAGTTCCACATTATTTTTTTTTTCCTCGAAATGTAAATTCGAGATAGCATTTGAAAGTGAGAATAACATGGCAATAAAGTTTACATTCCAACGTCTAGAACTCGAGGTACGAAAAATAAAAAACAAACACATGAATCTCAGTCATACGAACGTTACGGATAAATTATTGTGTATTGTATGCTTTTGAATATTTTGAAAAAATGTTCTCTGGAGTTTCCAATTCCGTTACTTAGAACTATGCAACCATTCATCATAAAACTCATTTGGTATTCCGATTTCATAGAGGGCCTTTGTCTTGCTAATTAATCAAACAATAATTTTCAAGTCGTAAACTGAAAAACTAGATTTATACTTCGAGTTGTCATTTCTTTCGTTTTCCCGTTTTTTTTTTTTATTTATAAGTAATAAACAAACAAATAACTATACAACAATGTTTGCATGAGCTCACAAAATAAATTGTTCGTATTATTTAAAGCAAAGCCATGAAAACGAAAATGATTAAGTTCACCACGCCATGAAATGAACTTGAAAGTTTGATTAACAGAACGGAACATACAATGGGTCGCAATGACAATGTTGAAACAAGGTAAAATTTCCGTTAACCGTAGAAACTACATTGTGAAATTTGTCGGCGCATTCCCGAAAGCTTTGAAAACAATTAAGCGCGGGCTAATACGGTAATTAGGGCTGAAAACATTAATGGATAACGATACTTTGTGCCCTTTTTTTATGTAGTAATAGCACTACGAAGCGGCCGTTGCATGAAAAGACCTGGCGAAATTGGAAGGATCTGTCGGCCGAGTGCGTTGAACCGCGCGCAACCTTGATGTCGTCACGGTGCTTGCACCCTAGTCGTCAGGTGCACCAGCCAATGCACACTTTGCCGAGTTTAAAATATCAGTAAAGAGAAATATCAATAAGGATCAGTAAGGTTTTGGTGTTACTGATAGTTAGTGATATTGATAGATGAAATGATCAATTTTGGTATTACTAGGAAAATAAAGTTGAAATCATTTTTTTAATGACAGTATGTTCAGAAATTAACACACTGATTGAAATAATTTTTTTTATCGCTTTATTTTTGCCTTAAGATGAATTTTAGATGATTTTTATTATTTATTGCATAATAATTTAAAAGTTATTGCAAACACTGGGTAAAGCTTTAATATATAGAAAATATAAGAAAATGGCATGAAAAAATTGTAGGCTTCGTTGAAAAATGTTACTTTTTTTCTGATTCAACTTTTTCTTTCACTTAAAAAAGTGAAAAAAGTGGTTGTCTAAAATTGGATTAATTTTTATTGCATAATCCATACATATAAAAATTGTATAAGTTTAAATACAACTGTAATGTATGAAAAATATAAAAATTTTCATTAAAAATTCTACCCCTCAGTGGAAAATGTTACTTTTCTTCTAATTCAATTTTTTTCACAAAATTGTAGTCTGTTGAAAAATTCCGATGTGGACTTCTAAATTGAGAAAAATTTAATCACTAATTAAATTTTTTTTGGAATGAAAATTGTGAAAAGATTCTTCGGTCATCTAAAATTAAATTAATTTTTATTACACTATGCATATAAATATATATATATATATTTATATATATACATATATACATATATATACATATATATACATATACATATATATATATATATATACATATATATATACATATACATATACATATACATATACATATATACATATACACATATATATATATATTATTTATTTATTTATTTATTTATTTATTTATTAACATATCAATGGAGTTTTTATTGTCTTGTTTAACACTTTGTTTTCTGTTAATCATTCAAACTTTGAGGTTAGAATCGTGTAAACATTTTTATTGATGTTCAATTGGTGTTTTATTGGTATTCAATGAAAGCTTATATGCTTCGACATATTTTTTCGCAGATCTTTCTGGTAATAAATTTCCGATCACTTTTTCATCTTCTTCATTAATTTTTTGAGTATTGGATGGAGGTGAATTGTCTCCCATTTTGTGAATTCCAATGTTTTGGAAATGTCCAGGTTTTCTAAAAAATCACATAAAAATAATCTAGAGTTAAAAAAAATTTATCAAAATCGACTCGGACGAATTCACTAACGTCCTTATTTCCTGAAACACCTAATTTCGAGGAACTTTTTGCACGTGTCCCGAATAGCCAAAGTCTGTCAACATCCGTCCGTCGTGTACACGTTCCCACATTACAGAGTAAGGGAGCAAGTTCTTTGTTTGAGCCGCGCCCACACACAAGCCTATTACACAATCTCACCTGTTAGGCTTGTATGGGTGACATTACACATATCACTTCCCTCTCGTGCCGTTGGCTTTGTGAATAGAAGTAGATGGAGAGAAAGTGAGAAAGGTATAGAGCCCTGGAGCTTTGTGAATAGAGCGAATCAATGAAACGTAAAGATACTGAGTTCGGGACCGACGTGATCGGCCTACTTTTACGAAATCTGCCTGACGTGTTATAGACTCGCTTCACTTTTGTTCGCGCGATAATCAAATCGAGCCATCGGCGTGAAAAATAGAAGCTAATTTTACCGAGCGCTCTAATAGCGTTATACAAAACCGGAAAGATGAAAGCCACTCGGGTTTATCGTGTGTTTCGTAAATGGAGAGGATCCAGTATAGTTTCTGAGCTATCGAGTGATGAGGTGTGACCCGATCCCCGGTGAAAATGCTCAGATCTTTCGTGTACATCTGTGAAAATTTTTTTCTTTTGACTCTAATGACTGAAATCAAAGTTGAGTAATTTATTACTTCATGTAAAAATAAAAAGTTACAATATGAAAAAATAAATGAAAATTGTTAATGAATGATGAAATAAATAAAAGCGTTTTTATTGTTTCAAAAATAAAAATCATCCTGGTTTTGAAAAAAATTCTAATTAATCGTGTTTAGCTAGAATTACTTAAAAGACGAAAATTTGATAAATTATTCCAACCTAGTGAATGATAGAGGAAAATTAAAATCTACAAAAATGCCAAAATGTTAAAATAAAAAAGTTACCATATGAAAAAATGGATGAAAATTGTTAATGAATGATAAAATTAATAAAAGCATTGTAACTGTCTCAAAAATAAAAATTATCATGGCTTTGAAAAAAACTTGTCTTGAACAAAATTCTAATTATTGTTTAGCTAGAATAACTTAGAAGATAAAAATTAGAAAAATTTTTTCAACCTAATGAATGATAGATAAAAATTAGAATCTACGAAAATCTTAAAATCTAAAAAAAATGTGGGATTCTAGATGTTTACGTATCAATCTGATAAAACGTCAGAAAATTTTACGAATCATACAAACTTTCATGAAATATCAATAAAAATGAAAGAATTCTATACGAAAACTGCTTCCTGACAAATCTGAGCAAATACTCTGTAGCACTTTGAATTTCAGAGTATCAAGTTTAAAAAGCGTGTATAGTGATCTATAATAATACTAGAAATCTATCAAAATACTAGAAAATGTGACAAAATTTTAAAAATACTGAAAAAATATGAATACACTATAAATGTATCAAATTAGTGAAAATCGATTAAAATTTGAATAATAGTGCATGAATTTTAAAAATTTGAATGGCTATCTACAAAAATACTTAAAATCTGTAAGAACACTTATGAACCCTTAAAAATTTTATGAACGTCAAAAAATGTAAGAAAAATTATAAATCTCAAAAAAAACTACAACTTCAAAAACCTCGAATCCTAGAGTATGTATATCATTCTCCAAATTTATACAAATATTCATAAAAATGCCATGATATTTTTCAAGTTTTATAAATACGAAGAAAAAAACAAAAAAAAAAACATAAGTTCTTGCAATTCTATGTAAAAGATACTGTTTTGAAAAAATCAAATAAAATACTTAAAATCTGTAAGAAGACTCATGAATTCCTTAAAATTTTATGAATATCAAAAAATGCGAGAGAAACTAGAAATTTATCAATTTTCAAAAAGTATAGAATGATGTAGAGGTAATATATTTCAAAATTACAAAACCTCGAATCCTAAATCATAAAATTCTTCAAATCTATATGAATATTCATAAAAATACCATGAAATTTTTCAAATTGTTGAAATAGGAAGAAAAAAAAACTTCTTAGAAATTTATCTAAAAGCGACTGTTTAAGAAAAATCAAATAAAATACTCCAAATCATGGGAACTTTCTATACTATAGCAAAAAATTCTGGAAATCTAAAGAGCAATCCATAAAGACCCTAAAAATCTATAAATACTATAAAAATTTTGTACATAACATAAAGTACGAAAATTCAAATTTAAAATTTGTATAGATGTTATTTTCTTAAAAATCTATGAAAACATTAAAAGTGCTTAGAAACTTTTAATTATTTGATTAATTTATTCGTGTACTTATTTATTTATTCATTTATTTATTTATTCAATAGCTCAATGGATCTTACATCCTTTAACAACGTACAATAATGTATAAACAGCATAAACAGTGCCGAAGATAATACCTAAAATAACTAAATAAATAGCTAACTATAAATAAAAACTAACTCAATAAATAGCTAAATAACTGAATAAATCAATAACTAAATAAAAAAATACCAAAATAGTAACTTCCAGGGGCGGCAACTGTGGGAGGGGGCAAGACACTTTTTGCCCCCCCCCCCTAAAATTTTATTGGGGGGGGATGCGCCTTCCCCCCCCCCCAATATTTCGGCAACTGGAATAAATATTTGAAAATTTGGTTGAGATATTTTATGATATCAAACTTTTTTCTGTAATCTTCATAATTCATCTCCATAATTTTTCATACTTCTTAACTAATTTACTACGATTTTGGAGTTCTAATAATTCGAATTTACCCGCCTGTCCCACAAAAAAATTTTTTTCCCCCCTAATATTTTTTGGAATTTTTCGCCCCTGGTAACTTCTATTCCTAGAGTATTGAATTCTAGAAAACTTTATAAAAATCTTCAATAATATCAGAAAATCCTTCTAGTTGTATAAATACTGAAGATGATCAACACTCAAGTATTAGAAAAAAAATACAACTCCCAGACACTTGAAATTCACGTAAAACGAATTTTATTATATTAATAAACTATATTAAAAATGTGCGTTTCTGGGCTCCAAAAGTTGTATGACTTTCAAATCAAATTAACAAATCGTTTCAAAGATCAAAATTTACAACATTCTGGAAAAAAATTTTTTTTCGTAAAACCACTGCCACAAATTTCAAATCAACCAAAATGAACCAAAATGACTGAAAAACGACAAAAAACGGACTGTTGAACCAAATATCATGTAAACAATTCTGGTGAACTGTTTACATGAACTTCACATAAAATTTACGTAAACTTGTTATAAATCAGTAAAAAAACTCACAGACAAAACTATCGTACACATTTTAAAAATAGATTTTACAAGAGTGTTGAAGCTTTTTTTTTATTTAGTAGAAAGGTAGTAAAAGCGAGCTTTTTTCGAAGCGCCAAAAACTGGGAATACTCGCTTTTACAAGAGTGACACAAAGGTTGTATTGTATTTCGATATTAAACAGTATAAACGGTTGACATGCGTCGCATACACGGTTGCGTGATACTCTTCCAATTTGCAAATGGTGAAAGACGGAAAATGATGCGCGTGCGGCTGGTACAATGATTCCGTGCTCATGGCGTGTTTATCACTTTAATCTTTCCCATCGCCGTATTGCGAATAGCAGCGTTTTCATTGCATTTATTAACGACGTAATTGTGATGTTTACAAATCATTCCAACAATTTTGACATTCGTGTTATCAACTTATTATTCATCAGTGAATAATACAAACTGAAATCTATTCAGAGAAACAATAAACTATCGAGCATAATGTTTTAAAATAATTTTACTCCTAAATGCACATGGAACACAAATATAAGTAAAAAAGGGTTTTTGTAGGGAGTGTAATTTTATTGTTATTTTTATAAAAAATAAATATTTTGATAATTAATGTAAATCAAAGATTGAGTTTTAACATGAGTTTCATTATAAAACTAGTTTACAGTTGATCTTCATAGGAGATTCGGGTTTCCGTGTTTGGTTTATCAATTGGAATTTTCATTATTGCGTGTAGCAATTCATCTTCCGTGTTTAACCTTGCAGAGATTCTGAGGCTTTCACCTCTGTAAACCCTCGCGGCATTATTATGGGTTGCTGTATCTATATACAGTATATTTTAGACGATTGGTGAAAGCAGCAACGTTAACTATCTTTGTATTTCCATTACAGATATAAAGTTTGCGAATTTATTAATTAAGATTTATTTGATTCAGTGATTTTTCGGAAATCTGCAGTTTTGTTGACTGGAAAGATTTTGATTAATTTTAAACTGCGAATCGATAAATTCAGAAAGTCAAAGTTTTGTTTTTACGTGTATCAAAAAATCAATGTTCATTTTTGTGAAAATCATATCTAAGTAAAAACATTCAACAAAGTCTACATTTATCGACTATCAACGATTCTGTGATAGTTCATTTTATTTGTTGATGTTCGTGCTCCTTTCAATTTAGCACATGAAAACAGCATCGCGACATATAGATTTAGTAATTTCGAGAACCCTGAATTTTCACAGCGGAGGAAAAGAGCAAATCCAGAAATTGTTCGCAGAAATTACAGTCGTCAAATGGATTTGGAGCAATAAACAATGCCTTCACCATCGCGCCCGCTCGAATTAGATTCTAATTCAAGGACTGTCGTCGCGTGTCGGCCAAATGTGCAGATGGAACGAGCCATTTCTCACACGCCTTACGTGTACTGCACACCCAGAAAAACGTTTGACTCATTTCGATCAAAATAATGTGCACCAATAGATGCGATTTCTAAAATAGGATTAGACCTGCGAATGTCTTTTTTGGCATCAAATCATTAGAATGTGTGAACAAGTATGCGTTAAACATTAGTTATCTTTGAGTGTACTTGTCTGTACTATGCAAACCATATAAATTTTTAACTTGCTCAAGCGATGAGAAATTCAAAAAAGTACTTACAAGAAAGTTTATGAACTCGTTTCTAGTTAGCCTTTTTTTATAGTTACCCTTGGTTTTCCAATGGCAAAATTTTTTTGTTACGCGGATTTTAATTTTTTTTTAATATCTTCATATTTTTATGATATATTTTTGGTATGTTTGTAGGCTCATATTTTTCTTTTCCCTTAAAACGTAAAATCATTTTTCCATCAAAAGTACCGAAAATTCATATAATTTGGAAGCATTTGGATATACTCAAAATAGATATAAAATACAGAAGGTTCTAAACAAAATTGAAATTCTTATTTTTATAAATCATTTCGGAAACATATATAAATATTGGAAACAGAATACTTAATATTTTATGTAGCCACCTGATGAAAGTAAAAAATTATAAAATCTATAAAAATGAATATTTGAATGTTTTTTGTTTACTTCGAATGTTTAAATAAAACTTAATCATTTAATCCTCATACAAATTGATATTCAAAGACTCTTGCATGATGGTTTATTTATCGAATGTAATAAATATTAAAAAAAAGAATACCCTCTAAATTGAATCAGAATTCAATTTTAATTAATTGAATTTGTCAGTGATTATTTGACTGAAAGATCTGTTGTTCTCGTCATATTGATAGATTTGTATAAAAAAAAAAAAATCATTGTTTGAATCTGTTACAAATCAGTTGAAATTCCACTGCCTTATAAACAAACGTTACCAGAACAAAAGTGACAGCATTTGTTGGAAAATATTTCTTTGATATTACCGATTAACTAATTGTATAATAAATAATTAAGCCATTCATTCTGAAATTTTTGAACATACGCTTGTAAAATTTGGTTGAAATGAACAGACAAAAAATGAAACAATAAATGAAAAATAATAAATTCATCAATTAAAAAACAATTCGAATTTTTTGGAAGAAAATACTTTATTATAATATAATTAATAAGAAAATTATTAAAAAAGTAATTTTACTTTTTTATTCAAAGATGTCTTGCTTTAAACGAGTAATGATTGAAATTTCAATAAAATTTGATAGTATCAATATTTCTTAAAATTTATACATAAATAACATATGTATATATAATTATCATGAATAAATTAACAAGTAATTCATAGTTCATGAATTTATTGAGTTATTAATTACACATCAAATTGAGAAATAAGTGCATATTCTTTGATTGTTTTTTATTTTGTTATAAATGAATTATATTCTCTTAAACTCTCGATATTTTTTTCATTTTGAAATCTATCAATTATTTCATCATTTGGTAGCTTCATAATTCATGTGTCGATCAAAAAAATTTTTTCAATAAACTCTCATTTTTCGTTAAATATTGAAAAAATATCGCAAATAAAAAATGTTCAAAAATGTTTTGGCTATAAATATTTAGACGATTTAACTTTTTGAAAATAAATAAATTAGTATTATAAAAAAATAAAAACTATTATGAAGTGAGGAAATCTGAAATGCCTAGAAATGTAAAACGTTTGTTTTGTGTAAAGTCAAAAAGGAAAACTATTGACAAGATAGAAAATTTACCTGATTTCATAAATTTGAGTAACTTTTTCTGAAACTAATAAAAATTTTTGAAAATCGATAATAATCTATAATTCCAACGTTTGAAATTTCAAAAAAATTTGATAGTATTAATATTTCTTAAAATTTTTACATAAATAACATACATATATATATATATAACTATCATGAATAATTTAGCCAGTAATTCATGAATTCATGGATTACTTGAGTTATTAATTGAACAAAAAATAAAGAAATAATCATGTATTCTTTGATTGTTTTCTATTTCGTTATGAATGAATTATATTACCTTGACTCTTAATGTTTCTTTCATTTTTGAATCTACTAATTTTTTCATAATTTATTAGCTTCATAATTCACAAGTCCATTGAAGAAATTTTTTCAATCAACACTCATTTTTCGTTAAATATTAAAAAAATATGGTAAATTAAAAATGTCAAAAAATGTTTTGACTATAAGTATTCAGACTGTTAAACTATTTAAAAATAAATAAATTACTATTATAGAATAAAAAATTAAAATTATATAAAAATAAAAACTATTGTCAACTCAGAAAATCTTAAATGCCCGAAAATGATAAAAATTTGTTTCGTGTAAGAACAAAAAGAAAATTTATTAACAGGATAAAAAGTTTTACTGATTTCATAAATTTGAGTATCTTTTTCTGAAATATTAATAAAAATTTTCGAAAATCGATAATAATCGAAAATGCCAACGAATACAATCAACTTTCTTTTTTTAATATGTTAATGCAATGATTTTTTATTTAAAAGTAACAGTTATGTTTTTCCAAGATAACAGATTTCATCTATATAAATGACAAAAAATTTAGTCAACTCGTGGTGGTTGATTTCTGTCAAATTTATTTGTTAATCTAACTGATTCGGCCATTTAAATTTGACTGATTCGCTCTTGCCACATTCCTTTTAATTGAACCTGTCAGATTTAACTGAAAATCTATCGTATTTGACAGATTCAGTTTTAACACTTGTATATTAAATATAAATCACTCTTTTTTAAACATAACTTCCAATAACTACACAAAACAGTTATTGAATTTTTAAAAATCATCAACACATTTTTTACAGCAAACTTTCATTTGAATTTTCAATAAACTTGCTCGATGCAAGTCATTTCTGATGTAAATCAAATCGAACAATGGAAAAAATACTCGACGAACTTCACTCAGCTATGTAAATTACCCCAGCCACGAAATGCATATTCATAAACTTTTTTTCATATTTATAAACAAAACATTCACTCCCCAATAAAAAAAGTACGTTTTCGCATCGAGCAAATTTTCGTTAAAGCTCGCGGAAATGGTCGAAAATGGTCTGAAACGGTGAAAAGCTTTTCTCCCTCGACATTGAATGACGTTCGGAAGTGTTTATTCATACGGCTCTTCGGTACTCTTTTTTGGTTTCAATTGCACTCAAGTCTTTTACGCGAGAAAGAAAGCTCTCGTGTAGTCTCAAGAGTCAAAAAGCGTGCAAATATCGCGCGTATATTACGCCGTAAGATGCCGTGGAAACGAATTAAACCCAGGTCGGAGAAGAAAATGAGTTCTCGCGAAATTGGCGCCCTCGGCCGCGTCAAGCGTCCAATTAAATTATATACTAAGGAGCCCGGCCCTTAATTGCCGGTACTTGAAAATTGCAAAATGGGCTTGTTCGAGGAAAAGTGTTTGCTCTACTTGCAAAAATGTTTGGTTGTCTGTGATCAAAGATTTTGTAAAGTTCTTATCTCTTTCCCATCTATTTCTTTGGAAATTAAAAATCTCAGATGATATCAATACTGTAAAGAAAAGGTACTACAAATACTTCAACTCTTTTCCTCTACGCCATTCAAACTTCCAAGCGGTGAAAATCAATTACAGCAAATCCATAAAGTTGGAGAGTTCCAACTCGTAAGATGGAAGAAAAGAAAAGTAATTAGTTTTTCTATTACCTTTACTGGTGAGACTGAAACTTCGCAATCTGTAGCTGTCCTCGTCTTCGCCTTCTTCTCGCGGCGGTAATTGGCAATTCGAATCTGGTATGTCCAAAAAGGCGTTGCTTTTACGATGATGCGCGTGGTGCATACTTTGACCACGCCGACTTCCACGTCTTCGGATTCCTGGGCTCGCGTCATCCGTGAGGCGCGGCTCGCTGCTACAATGTGGCGATCTCACGCTCGCTGGCTCATGGTGATAATGGTGCTGAGCAGCAGCTGAAAATTTATGATGGATTTCGCGATAAATCAAAGAGGTCGTAAATGGACGAGGTTATTATGCGGAGAAAGAAAAATGGAAACTGAATCTCTCAGTGATGATTTGGCTGTAAAATATGTTGTTCTCGTTATATTGACAGAGTCGTCAGTAAAAATGTCACTGATTGAATCTGTTGCAAATCAATCGAAATTCCACAGCCCTATAAACAAACTTTACGAAAACGAAATTTAAAAAATGAAACAATAAATGAAAAATAGTTGATTCAATTATGAGAAAAAACAATTTAAAATTTTTGGAATGAAATACTTTATTATTCGATAGCCTTTTCATTGAGAATATTTTTGAAAGGTTTCAATGTTTTTTGACACTTCTGACAGAATTCCATTCTATCAAATGATTAAAACTGTTAAAAACTATTTTAATACTGTGATTAAAAAGAGGGTAGTAAAAAATAAAATATAAACTTATAATAAATGATAGCAGAATTTTTTTTTTTTTCAGCTAAAGCATGGTATCAAATATTCATCGTTTATGCCGAAACATTTACATACGAAATTGAAGAAGCGATTAAAAAATGTTATAACCTTTGCTCGTTACTCCAGCAAAGGTGGTAGAAAATAAGTAGAAGAGAGAACTCGGTATTTTTGTGCTTCTCTCATTTTTATAACATTTTATTTAAAATTTTTAAATCGAAGCATATTCTCTGAAAATGTAAATAGGGTAAATGAATGAAGGAAAATTGCCAGAAATTTCACCATGAATTCCGAAAGTTACTCGAAATTTTGTTAATGTATTAGGTGCGCAACTAAGTTCTCGCTGTTTTTTCGATAAAAATGTAACTTTATTATAAAAAAACTCTTACATCTGAATCATTCAAAGTATTG
>JAPYZL010181393.1:0-11460 GCA_030522825.1 Platygaster orseoliae
ATATATATATATATATTCAAGTAATTACACTGAGAAAATTGCAAAGCATTTATGCCCATAGGCTATATTAAATTTGGTGAATCGAGCATGTATTTTAATGATCAACGATATAGAACTCAGGAGTTTTTCCCATAGTTTTAGAAGTATTACGCATTTTTGACGGAATACCGCAAAAGCTACGGGAAAAACTCCTATGTTTTATATCGTTGATCATTAAAATATGCTTGATACACCAAATTCAATATAGCCTATGGGAATAAATGCTTTGTAATTTTTTCAGTGTAAAAATTAGTAATTTCAAGTTAGGACACGACACAGTGTTAAAATTTTTATGTGGACAAGTTTTCTTTCAAAGTGAGTAAAAATTCGGAAACTTATTTATTCTCGAGAGAAACTTCAATTTTGCACTTCAATATAATGACAAAAAATTTTGGAGATAAAGATATACTAGTATAAAAGATGAAAAATAGTAAGACAATGCATTAAAAAAATGTAGATTAATGTATCTTAAGATATGAAATTTCTCCAAATTACTAGGATAGAAATCTACCTTAAGTACGAAAATCTTAGTGAATTTCTTATCATCTAGCGATTTGAAAAATCTGATTTTAAATGGCACGGGAAAATCAAAGCAATGAAGAGCTCCAGAAATTGAAAATTTTTAATTTCATTGCTAGCCGAATGAGTTGAAATCCTAGAAATCGTTGAGTGAGAAAAAAATATACAGGGTGGTCCATTTTAATCTGTCGGTAGAAATATCTCAAAAAGTACGTTAGATACAAAAAAAAGTTTCAGACAAAAGTTGTAGGGGACAGAGGGGGACATAAACTTATGCCAAACACATTGGCCTTGGAAGTGATTTTGAAGGTCATTTGAAGGTCAAAGTGATTTTTTTAAATAGAAACCACTTTTCTTTTCACGGATTTGGAAAGAGCGGAAAATTTTACGTTAAAATGATATATTTGGTAAGGTCGTTTCACTTCGAGGACTTACTGAATGGCTCGTTGTAATGTTAAGTGTGAGAGGCAAGGGCACAAAGAAAAAGGAAAAATAAAAAAAATGCTTGTAATTGGCCGCCACCATTTAAATAAAAATTCTTTACATTGTCATCGTTTCTTACTTTTCTGACTTATTCCTCACCAAAGTCATAATTGCTTTTTTGACCTTCAGATGACCTTGAAACGGTCTTACCCAATACATCATTTTAACGTAGGATTTTCCGTTCTTTTCGAATTCATGAAGAAAAATAGTGGTTTCCATTAAAAAAAATCACTTTGACCTTCATATGACTTTCAAAATCACTTCCAAGGTCAATGTGTTTGGCATAAGTTTATGTCTTGCTCTGTCTCCTACAACTTTTGTCTAACACGTTTTTTTGTATCTGACGTACTTTTTGAGATTTTTCTATGGACAGATTAAAATGAACCACCCTGTATTACCTTGAAATTACCTTACCCAATACATCATTATAACGTAAAATTTTCCGCTCTTTCCAAATCCGGGAAGAAAAATAGTGGTTTCCATTAAAAAAATCACTTTGACCTTCAAATGACCTTCAAAATCACTTCCAAGGTCAATGTGTTTAGCATAAGTTTATGTCCCCCTCTGTCTCCTACAACTTTTGTCTGAAACTTTTTTTTGTATCTGACGTACTTTTTGAGATATTTCTACCGACAGATTAAAGTGGACCACCCTGTATATTCCAAAATTCAACCATTTATCGAAACTTTTAATTCGATAGTCTCAAACTCATGAAATATTGGAATATTTATTTATAAAGGAGTTTAAATTTAGTGAATTTGTAAACTAAAAATTTCAAACTTCTTGTAAAAAAAACCGTTACATTTTGAAAATTCAAAAGTTACATCGGAAGGCAGAAAAAATAAAAAGTCAAACATAACAATCTGAACTGTAAAAAGTTCAATTCGGAAAATTCGAAAATCCCAAAATTCTCAAGTTTGAATTCCGAATTTGAATCGCCTAAAAACTAAAACTTCAAAGTTTAAATATAATTGTTTTCAGATTTGAAAAATTCAGGAATTATATCCTTTTTTACCGGTTTTCAGGCCGATTTCAAGGACACGAATTTTGCCCAAAGCGCGCAAAACTCGGTCATGCGATTTTTTATCCTCCAAGCGTTTGAAAAGCCTGATTTTGTAGGGTTCGGCCAATCTCGCACACTCCGTTTCGAAACCGAGCAGATGCGATTTATACACAAATTGCTGCAACTTGGGCCACTTCAATTTGATCCACGCTATCACAAGCAACGCAGTGATTAACAATACGCCGTATTTAGAGATCGCGTCGCGCACGCAAACGTCCCCCAAGCTCATGTCACTTTGTAATGATAATTAATAATAGGCTGAATTATTATTTATTCCACGGCGCAGCTTAGCTGTTCATCTAAAAGCGCGGATTCGACGTTTATACCGCTGGAACGCTTCGTGATAAGATAAGGGAATCACGTGTAACGAAACTGACGTTATCGCGTAGGGAATTTTTTCAGTGTATCTAGTAATAATTATCTGGATTTGTTTGCAAGCAAGGAAAATCGTCCATTTATCACGGATTATGAATCATGCGTGAAATTGTGACATTGTCATGATCATTGATAAGTGACTTCGTGATCTTAATTCGGAAACTCTAAAGATTTATCGAGACTTCGAGCGGCTTGTATGCAATTTGTTTTTTCAATACTTGGAACTGAGCGTGGTTAGTGCATAAGTCTGTAGTTTGAATATTGATATTCATGAATAATTCTTCCTTAAAATATGCAGTTTTCGAGATGATTGATAAGATTGCTGAAAAATAAATTGGGCAGTCCTATAATGGTAAATTTTTAAATAGGAATATTTTTGTCGTCAAAGTATTTTTTTTTTTATTATTGACGATGTTGCAATTTTTGAATTATGATTATTTTTCAGTTCTTATTTATTGTATTTCAAAATCTCAAAACTTTTGTATGGAAGTTTATATTGATAAAATGAAATTTTAAGTTTAACCTCGAAATTTCTGGTTGAAAGGCGCGTTTTTTTACAAGTGCGCGGAAACAAAGAAATGGGAAAAATAATGGGAAAAAATCGACGTAAAAAGGGGAAAGGATCGCGTGGAGAAAAACGAAAATGCTTGGGGCGTAGCGGGGTTTTGCGCGCATTGTGTGCGCGTAAGTTGAACTGGTGACCACAAACAACAGGGTCATCGATTACGCGCCACCGGGCCCTGATGGTTCTCGCAATGTTCAAATACATCGATTCCGATTGAGGGGCATTCGCGATCCGGAGGCGTTTTGTTTTCGACACCGGGGCGGGGAGAGGGTTGGCCGTTTTCGCAATGGCTCGTTGAGCCGGCTCAAAAATTGCGCCCTGGGTGCGCTTGCCCAAGAACAAAAGCTACCCCGCTTATACGCCACGGATTAGGACGTTTTAATAACCTTCGGCCCAGGGATCCGTGGTAGAGACTAACGCGACAGAAATATTCTTAGGGGGCTTTAAAAAACTTTTTCTTATGTGAAAAAGTTCCAGTAACGTACTCACGATTTTCTTTGAAATGCTTTCGAATGGATTTTCAATGATTTTCAGTGAAACAGGATCCCTTTCCCTAGTGATTTTGCTTCTTATAAAAAAACTCAAGATTTTTAAAAAAATCTTAAATTTTGTATATGAACTCCGTTTTTTATCAAGTCGACCTTATAAAAACCTTATACAAAAATAAAAGAGAGACAGTTTAGTAAAAAATTATAAATTTTGTATAAAAAAATATATGAGTCCTGTATATTTTTTATAAACTTTGATAAAAATTTTTATAAAAGTTTTCCAATCTCATGAAAAATTTTTAATTTTTATGAGTTTTTTTGAATATAAATTTACTTTATTACATTTTTTATAAAACAAGAACGTATAAAAAAAATTGTATGGGACTTTCTCAAAAAATTCAATTTTTTAAAGAAAATATTTTTCAAAAGTTTTTATTAGGTTTTTATCAGAATAAAAATTACTAGTGTTTTCAGGACAAGTCGAGTACATTTTTTTTTCAAGTATAAATTTGAAAATTGTCTGAATCACTCTTACTAACAATTTATAACTTTTAGTAATTTAGTAATTATTCATATTTATTGGTATTTATGTAAGAAAAACAGTGAGACCAAGAAATTTCAGTCTAAACTTTAAAACAATAGATTAGAGTTAGAACACAAGAAAATAAAAAAAAAGTTTTACCTCAAACGCGTGTACCAAACACATGTCAAGTTTTTTTTGCTTTCTCCCTTTTAATGCCTGAGGGAGCGTTGCATTTAAATATTTTTCACTCTTCGGAGATCATGTTGATAAGGAGGCAACTTGCTCCGTGCCCAGTAATAAAAGACAGTGCTCCCAGAAAGATAGCCCGAATTGCGTAAGAGAGTATATATAAGTACCGAATTCGCTGACGGTGCTTGAGGCAACCCAAAAATGTCACGATTGACGTTTAGCTAAGAAATCCAGATACGACTCAATTTCAAAGTGTATGAATTTTTTATTAGAATAAATCTTATGTTTCAGAAAACAACGACGAATCAATGTTATATTCAAGTCACTTGAAAACAAGGTGGAAATACTAACACATTTATTTAATTTTTTTAGCAACTGTTATTTAAAATTTGAGAATAGAGTTCGTTTTTGGCTTGATGCGGTTTTTCGACCTAATTCAAAAAAGTTCCTAAAAGTTCCTTAAAACAAAAAAAACTTTCTCTTATTCTGAACTTTATAAAATTCAAAAATCCACGAAAAACTGTACATTTCCCATTGACCCTTTTATTTCAAATTTACTGGTCATTTCAGACATTAGTGTAAATTTTAGTTGAAATTCAATGTGTTGATTTCTGATCAATTTAATGATACAATTCAAAAAAAAAAAAAAAAAATGTTTCAAGATTTTTTTAATTCCGTTTTTAAATAAAAATCGATATCTTTCATTAATTTTACAGAATTTATATTTTAAAATACGAATAATTTCACTGAAGACAAACGGATAGCAACAATTTTTCTTGAATGTTTGTTCTAGTTTTTTCTTAAATTGATTAAAATAATCATATTTAATATAATAAATATAACAGTTTCAATTAAGTTCTCAAAACGCGCATTTTTTCCGTATCATATATTTTAGGTAATAATTTAGTATTAAAAAAAAAAAAAAATTCTGGTTAATTAAGACTTGGCTTGATTCAGGTTTTGATTTTCAAAAATGCACATTTTAAGAAATTAACGTTTGAAAATATTTTGCAGTTTTGGTTATTGCTTAATGTATGAAAAATTCACCTAATTAAGTTTCGTTCATATTTGTCTTCAAAAGTGTTGATCATAACAACCATTTGAATATAATTGTGATTATTCGTTTATTTTCAGTAGAAAGACAGTCCGAGTTTGAAAATATAGAATCCATACAATGGATGAAAGAAAATTACTGTAGATCATAAAACCAAAATCACGAGAAACTAAAAAAAAATATTTTTCTTTTGCCAAAGAAAAAATACATGTATCACAACAAATCAAAATTGAATTGAAATTCAAAATCATTCCCGAAAAAAACGGTGGATTTGAAATGGAAGTGTCCTTTCAGAAACTTCCAACAATTCGTAAAGTTATGACATTAAGATCTTTAATTTCCCAGAAAATATTAACAGATTTTATAACCAGGTCTCTTGTGTATTCTCTGCAAATACGAGGTATGCCCCCCCCCCCCGAAAACCATCTACTTCTCGCAGATCTAAAAGTTTTCGTTCATTTCACGATTTCGTAACGAAATGTCGTTTTATTGTCGACGAGCATGTTCCAAACCTTTTCTAGTCCATTTAAAGCTTTGAAAACGCGTTGCCACGGTTGGGTTCCGAAAAAATGGAGACATTTTATGACGAAACTTTTCCCCGGAGCCGAGGCTGTAAATCTTGGAGAGCGTTCAGGGATCACGCAGACGCGTGGGTGTTTTTGCAGGGGCGATAAATGGCGGATTTTGAGCAATGGCTTCGGGCTCCATTGATGTGCGCGCCGACATTTCGCGGGGGAAAAATGACACGAAATTTTTCAAAGGAAGAAAAATTTGGTACCAAAGAGAAAGTGACATCCTATTTGCTAATCCACTTAGCAGATGAATGAGCGCTCAAAATTTGACGTGGTTGGTTTTTGTCATCTTTTTTTAGTTGCGCAACGAGTTGTGAATGAAATACTTGGAATATATGCAAAAAATTAATCACAAAGTATTGATAAAAAAACTCAACAAATATTTACTTAATTTTGTTTACGTCTGCTAGTTATAAAAGAAAACTGGATTTTCGAATGTATATTAAGGTACCACAGCTTTGGCGAGAGATTATACTGAATAAATGTTTTCAAAATGTTTTTGAAGTATATAATAAAAAGTTTTTCTTATAGTATTACTATAATATTTTTCAAAACACAGTGTTGCAGAGAATCGCAAGTAATAATTACGCAAAAGATGAATTAACTTTTATAAATTGCAGAGATTCCGCCATTTTAGTTCTTCTTGGTGAACTTTTTTTGATCGCAAGTGTTCAAATCAACTCCTCTAAAATTCGACAACCTTGATTATTTCCGAGTTATTTTTCTCTTGGAAATATTAGGAAAATCTCTACTGGCCCTCATACTGAAAAAAGGAGATCCGGATATCACACTCGAGGCCGTGGTTTAAGGGTGAGAGATTTCTGAATCGAGTGAAGAACACTCGCACCTCGCTCGTGCCCAAGACAATGGCATCATATTGTGAAAATATTGATTACGATTCGCCAACAATGGAGACAATGCCGACGTCGACTTCGCTGTCGTGGCGGCACTCGAAAAAAGCGCACTTCGAGTGCACCAGCCTGTTCTCTTTCTTTCACCCGCTCCTCCAACGTTTGTTAAGGATCCATGCAAAACTCTTCTTTCAATAAATATGTATATAAATCTACTACTTCTCCACTGAGTTTATCGACAATGCATTTTTTTTAATTGGGACGACTGCTACAACGCGGTTTCCGTTTATTCGACAATTTTCGTGGTGCACAAAAATGGAGTACGATTTTATGTATACTGAGAAAAAAAATTGCACTTTTTGACAGATATATTGCAGTTTTTACAATACTACTGCAAAGTTTGCAATAGTTATTTTACTTATTGCAATATGTATGACAGTTTTTACTATACGATTTTGGAAATTTTAAAATTTACACATGCAAATCGTACTATACAATTTGTAATTTTTACTTTACTACTACAAAGAATCTAATATTTGTGTGTAGTTAAACATTTAATAAAATATTTGAACTTAATTAATTAAAGTTTACCATAAATTTTCGAATTTTTCCAAAATCGTATTTTCTTTTGTCATTCAGTTTATTAGTAATCTGAATTAGGAAGGATTACAATATGGTATTGTAAAAAGTACCAAATGTATAGTAAAAAACGAAATATGTAACGGAATTTTCATAACAAAATATATTTATTGCTACAATATCACTTGATAATATTTATAATATGGTGTTGGAAAAATTACTATATTATTTAGCAAAAAGTACAATATATCTGAGTAATTCCTGTTTACTATACAGTATTGTAATAATTACAATATTTGTTTCTCAGTGTATGAATTAAAAAACATCGATGTTATGCACAAGTCTCAAGGGTCAGAGAACTGTTTGATGATAAAACGTCACAAATTTATTTAATTTAAAAAATTAATAAAATGAATTTAAAAATTTGTAATTCAAAGTTTGAAGAATCGTTATAGTACGTTTTTAACCTTAAGAAATTCTCAAAATTCTGTACAATTTTGATAAATCGAAGTATCATAAAAATAGAAAATTTATTCTCTCTAACATTCAGATTCTACAAGATTCAATTGTCATATATTTCGAGCGACTGCATCCTTCTTTTTTCCAGACTCAGAGGAGGTCTTTTTGCCCTCTCCGGATTACTACGGTCGTGTAATCGTCATTATGATTTCCGGGTTATTGACCAAGGTCGTTGCGATTTCGAGTAGATTTTGGAAAACGATGTCTCGAAATTCTTGGGGGTGCGACCTCGAAAACAGCTTGTTCAAGAAAAAAAAAAAACGACGCAAAGACCGAGGTAATAAGCGAAAACGATTGTCGAAAGGACCGTAAATCAGGGACGCAAGCCAAAGTTCTCGTTTTCTTCCGTCTCCAACAAGGTTCGGATTTCCTCAGGATGACTCGTCATCCACCGTTATGACTCTTGTCGATGAGACGCGCTGCGCAACAGATTTAATGCGATTTTATTTGTTCACGACCTCCCGTGCGACGCGTAATAAACCACCACGCGACACATCAATCGCTTGTCTTTTCGAGGGAAAATCATTTCTTTGTTGCCATATTCTTTCCTTGACTTTGACTTATGGCTCTTGGTTTTTGAGATTCATTGGGCTAACCAAATTGGGCTTCTTTTTACATCCTTTTTGATGTACTTCCTTCCAGCCGTTTTTTGAACATTTTATTATCTCGGGTTCTTGATTGTTTCCTTTCTTTTCAGGCATTTCAGGTATGTGGAGCACTAAACTTGAACGTGATACATGTAAGATAATTCTCACTGTGTCAAATGGATGAAATATATCAACTTTTGTATATAATATATAATATATGTACAGAAAAATTTTTTTTGAAAAGTTGTGGAAAATAAAGAAAGAATGTTCAACTAAGCGACATTATGTGCACTCAATAAAATAGATACATTTTTGATATACACTCAAACCTCGATTGAAGTCACCTCGATCGAAGTCTCAGAAAATTTTCGATTAGTCACGCTTGACAGTTTCATGGGTTTCTCTATTGTCCCACGCTCTCCGCTATTCTAAGAATAGCATTTACGACCTCGAAGGACAATGGAAAAAAAACGATATGGCACTGCGCGCTACCGAAACCCGACCCTAAAAATAAATTTTCTCTAGATATCTTTTGTTACTTTGACAGATTTATTGCCCTCGATCGAAGTCCGACAAGACTGAAGTCTGGACTTCGATCGAAGTTTGAGTGTACACATGAAGTTGATTTCAAGTAATTATTTTTGAATTTAGAAGTCTGTGACAATCATTAAAATTCGTGTGATCTATGAAACGGAAAAATTGTTGGTAATTTTTGGATTGAAAAGAAACTTCTTGAAGTAAACATAAGTATCTATAAATGAAGTCAAAAAACAGGTTCTGAGAGACTGTAATTCTGGAGATTTTGAGATGATTTCGAAGTTAAAAAATTGTTAAAAAATTGTCATATACGTGAAAAGCTACTTGAAATTTTGTTACATGCTTGATGAATTCAATTTTGAAAAAATATCCGTGGAAATTTTTCAAGAATAATATTTATACCCCTGATGGTCGTCAGCCCACTCTAGGCGTGAAATTGTGTAGAATTTTATTAGTACCCGAAACCCACACATTGCTTTTGAGTACATAAAATATTCTGAAAACTCGTAAAAATCTTGAAGTCAATTATTTCTGAATATTCTTATGATTTTGAAAATTTTCTACCAAATGTTTAAAATTTATTTGAGTTCAAAAAGATTTGAATATTGTTTTGGTATTCATTATCTTCTTGAAAAATTGTAAGATCACAAGATCTTACAAAATTCTTCAAAAAAATTTGATTTTTTAAAAAAACACATGTTTTAAATTTCTATTTTTTGGTATGGTCAGTCTGTGTCTTATTAGTAGGACGAATTTTAGGCTCGACTCAAAAAATTTTTTGAGTATAAGTCTTAAAAGACCAGCAAAAATTTAAAAGTTTAAAATTAAATGTAGAAAATTTTTCAAGTTCATACCGAGCTTCGTGAAATTAAACAAATAATCTCGTACTAATACGAAATCACTACAATTTTTGTGGCATTCTCAAACAATCATGAAGAGATAAAAAAATAATTGGAGAATATTGATAATAACCACTTGAGCGAGAGAGACAGGCAAATCTCAATCGCTTTCTTGCTCAAAAATTTTATACAACTCGCCTTTATACTCGGCGTCTCAATTGTGGATTTGCCAAAAGAAACATAATCAGCAGTTCTCTGAAGTATGAGGCATTCAATAATTTCAAAAATAAAAAAAAATTTGTTTTTCAAACTACAGGTTATCTGAAACAGCTAAAAATCTCATAAAAACTGTCGAAAGTGATATTTTCATATCTTCACGTAATAGTACATTACGTACCGCTGGCACAATATTTTTATTTCCGAGTGGGAGGTTTGTAGGCCGAGGCGAAGCCGAGGCATACAATCCCACGAGGGAATCGAGCGAAAATCCTGTGAATCGAGCTCAAGTGAAACTTTCACTTTAGGTGTGAGAAATTTTTAGCAAAAAATCTACACCCAAAACCAATTTGGTTGGGCCAACCAATTTTTTGGTTCACTCAAATAAATTTTTAGTTCAGACAAACAACATGTCAAATAATGTTGGTTAAATAATAATGACCAAACGTTTGTTTGAGACAACCAAATCAGTTTTTCAGTGCAGGATTCTTCCTTTCTTTCAAATCAAAATTCGCTCGAAAAAATAAATAAAGTATAATACATTTTTCAAACCTTCCACATTTTTTCATGTACACCCCTAGATCTTGGTACATCACAAAACCTTATCAACAGCATAATTTTGACAAACGTGGGATTCCTCTTACCCCTGAGGCCCCATTTCACTTCAAACTTCGGTAAACCCAAAAACTAAGGTGAAAACCACGCATGTACCTCATTCCCTCTCCCCCCCTTCTTCACCACATACCACATGGCGATTAGTCACCCCAAGAATGTGAAAAATCCCCATGAGTTAGAAAAAAAGCGATCATAGATAATGCATTTACACCTAAGGTGCTCCCGACATCGAGATTTCGGACGTGTGACACTCGCTCGCCCGAGGCGCCCTGCAGTTTCAGAAGGATTTTTTTCATCGGAATTTTCAAGGATCCATCCTGGCGTACAAACTGACGTTATTTGTCAAACAATGCCCGGACCAGTGACTACTAAGTGGCAATGTTACGCGTTTTCGAAAAACCCCCGCGGCGATGCTGGGCCTTATACGGTTATTTCGAGGTCTCCCAGCGTTCGCCTCATTCTTCTCTTGCCCCGATCTCACATTGACTCATATCTTACACTCGACTCCGGACACATGCGAGTTTCCGATTTTCGTTCCTTTTTTCACAGCTTGCCAATATTTCATCCGGTATACAAGCAAGTTACGTACACGCAACTTAAGTATGTTTTTTGTGGCTTGGGCATTAAAGGAATTGAGAAAAATTGAGCAATTTTTTCCTAAAAAGAACTAACAATTAGGAAGTTGCATGGAAAAAAAAATCAAATTTGGGGACACATGTATCAATTAGTTTCAAAAAAAAAATTGATACGTATTTTTCTGTTTCTTTGAAAAATGATTATTTTAGAAGATATGTGAATTTTTAGTTTCGTATACATAGATATACTGAGCATGCAAATGACGTCATAT
>JAPYZL010181395.1:0-20456 GCA_030522825.1 Platygaster orseoliae
CAACAGTAACCAAGTCGCGTCGAAAATTACATGTTGTAGTTTCCCCAAAAAAGTCTATTTTCCTCCCACGTTCCACGCAAAAAAAGTGGCCATTTTTTTTGTACATGCACAGGAAAAAATATTGTATCTTACATGGGAGAAAGAGAATGATTCCAACTCGTGCCCGACTTCGCACTCGTTAGAATCATTCTCTTTCTCCCTTGTAGCATAAATATCTATTATTTAGTTATATATATTTTAATGAATGTTTCTGCATCATTTTTAAGCGTATTATTTGCGACACGATGTAGGTGAAATGAAGTACATGAAAACAACAATTAAACAGTTATAAAATGGCAAATTGCATTAAATAATAATATAAAAACTAGCTAGGCTCTTATTTGTGGATTTTCTTCTTAGATAAATTGCTCATGTTTCAAGAAATTATGACTTATTTTAACTTTCATAGACATTTCATATAGATTTCTATTGAAGTTCTATGAAATTTTTCTGATACTTCAAATAACTTCAATTTTTATTAACATAAACGTGAAAAAAGTCCTCAGATAAGAACCTATTAGATTTTTCGTTGTTAGTGACCCTAATAATTTTTTTACGCGTATTTTTAAAATACTTTGAAAAATTATTATAAATATTAATAAAATAATAATAATCATGATTTATGATGTACCGATTTTTAAGCGTATTATGTATCGTTTTTGATTATAATTTGGAGTGAATCTTATGATAAATGAATTTCTTATAATAACTTAATAATATTATTTTGAAAAACAGTCTTATCAATAATTACAATAATTCATGATAATTTTTGATGATATTATTTTTAAACAAATTTTAATGAATTTTTCTACATTTTTTTTAGTGATTAATTTACTTTAATATTATTTTATCAATATTATTATATGCATAAAAAAATTGTTTTCATGAAAATTCATAATTATTTGAATAAAGAAATTCACATCATAATTGACATTAATTAATGATATTTATTTTGTTACACATATTTTAACAAATTTTTCTGCATTATTTTTTAAACTTATTACTTACGATGTGATACAAGTGAAATGAAGTACTGAGAACATTAATTAAATAATTAAGAAATGACAAATTGTATGAGATATTGATAAAAAAAATAGCTAGGCTCTCATTAATTTGTAGAATTTTTTATGAAATAAATTTCTCATGTTTTAAGAAATTACGAATTATTTGAACTTTCACAAAATTTTTCCAGTTTTCCATGAAAGTTCGATGAAATTTCTATGATACTTCTATGAAAATTCAAATAACTTAAATTTTTATCAAGTATGAGTTACATAAACGTAAACAAAGTCCTGAGATAAAATCGTTTCTGATTTTTTCGTTGTTGGTGACTCTAATTATTTTTCAATCGCTTTTTTAAAATACTTCTAAAAATTATCATAAATATCAATGAAGTAATAATAAGAATCATTGGCAAATACAAAATATTATTAAAAATATATATATTTGATAAACAAAACATTATTATAATATTTTATACTGAAGATTTGTCGAAACCAAAAACAATACTTTTTTTTTTATTCTCCCAACTCTGAAAATATTGAATTATAAGTGAATTGACAAAATTAATTCTCTACTTTCAAAACTTGAAAAAAAATTATGGCATGATGCACCATTTTTTTTGTGTATTATGTAAGATTTGTTATTATCATTTTGAATGAATTTTATGATATATGAATTTCTTATGATCATAGTTTCAATTGATATCAACAATTTGTTATAAATTTTTAAAATAGTTTATTTATAATCATCATGAAAACTTTCATATCAATATTAACAATGATTCACCATAATTTGTAATAATATTATTCTTCTCAATATATTATAATGCATTTATTTACATAATTTTTTGTTGAATAATTTACTTTGATATGAATTTATTAATTTTATACATAATAATTTATTATCATAAATAATAATGAAATTCACATCGTTTATACCATTAATTAAAGATATTCATTTTTTCATATATGTATATTTAAATAAATGTTTCTGCATCATTTTTTAAGCGTATTATTTACGACATGATGTCGGTGAAATGAAGTACATGAAAACAATAATTAAACAATTATGAAATGGCAAATTGCATTCAATATTGATAAAAAAAGTTAGCTAAACTCTCATTTGCAGTATTTATTCTTAAATAAATTGCTCATATTTCATGAAATTAGTTATTTGAACTTTCATAGAAATTTTTGCAACGTGCCAATGGTGTACCCAGAAAAAAATTTCCGAAAGGGTTTCCAAAAAAAATATGTATTTCTTTCCAAATCATTTTTAATATTTAAACTCTCGAATTTTCAGTTAAATCTTCACGAAGCTCCAATTTTTGTGAGTTATCGAAAAATTTCGTTTTTATTCTTATCAGTAACTAGAAAACTAGAACGGGAAATATTTGAATTTCGCTTTTCTGGAATGTATTCCGAACAAGTTCCACAACGTTGCTAATGTAGTCATTGGAATCACGTTTCACGAATAAAAAATGTTATCGCGATGACTGTGAGCGAGAACACTTTCATTCGTTACTGTGAATCCACTTAATCCACAAACTTGGAATGAAATATTAGTTTTTTACGTAAAAAAAAATTTTTTCTCAGTTTCTGTAGAATGAAAATGAAAACGTTGGGATGAATTACTTTTCAAATTAAGAAAGTTTGCTTTCAAATTTCGAACTCGAATCCTCATGAATAATCGATGAGAAACCTGCTAGAAATTGTTTTTTTAGATTTCTTGAGTAAAAACTTTGAATTTGAAATGATGGAAGAATTCGAATTTGTAACGTTGAAAAATCACTGACATACTTTATTGCGTTCTATGATAATTAGCAAATATATGACAGACACCAGTATTCGCATTTTGCAATAGTAAATGTGTGATAGACTCGGTTAGAAGATTTATTCAAGTGCTAGTTATTTGGTTACTCGAGCATAACGGAATTTGCACTGGGACACATGTTTTCAGTGATCGAACTGATTGATAGAATGACAGATTTGTGATGTATTATTTTAAAATAGAGTTTAACTGGGAGAATATTTCATCATGCAAGTGATCGATCCGTCAGAATTGATGATTGAACAGTTTTTTTCCTCTAAAATTTTACATGGAGTATACTTTTTTCAAGATGAGCTTTCAAGCTCGTAAATCAAGCACTCTCATCTTAATTATGCAACAAATTGGTTATTTTTTTGTACTGCAGTTTCACGAAGTCATTGAAATTTCTTAAAGTTTCAAAATTCGATTGGTAAACGTTTACTGAAATTTTTCAAATTTTGTTTAGTGCATAAAATGATTGACGATCTTGAAAATTTTCATTTTTTTTTAATTTTCTAAAGTTTACAAAATTTATAAGAAAAAAAAAACTATTGCATACTTCATAAATTTAATGAATACTTTTTCAACTGATTTGGATTTTTCGTTATTTTTGTATACTTTTCAAGTTTTTCATATTTGTGCTGAAATAAAATAAAAAAATATCATGGATATTTCAAAAACATACGATAATGATCTCAAGCTTCAAAATTGATGAGAAATTTTTTTAATTCCTTCAATTTTTGGAATTTCATAGAATCATTAACAAGATCTGAAACTTCCAGAGTTTTTGAAGTTATCGAAATAAGTAAAAAAAAATATTTAACTTTTCAGTACTTTCAAAGTTTAACGAATACTTGTCCAACTGATTGAAATTGGTGATTTTTAATACTTTTCAAGTTGTTCAAATTTTTGTTGTTATGAATTAAAAATATTTTCATTTAAATTTCAAACAAATATAATAATAAACAATGAACTCAATTTTGAAAATTGATAAACATTTTTTAGAATTCTTTCAATGTTTTAGAGTTCATATTATCATTGACAATCTTTTACATTTTCAATATTTTTGAATTTACCAAAATATGAATAATCTGAAAAATAATATTAACTTTTTTTATAATGAATTAAAAATTTTTGTTATAATGAATAAAAGAATATTTTTATGTAAATTTCAAACAAATATAATAATAAACTCAATCTTGAAAATTAATAAACATTTTCTAAAATTCCTTTAATGTTTTAAAGTTCATATAATCATTGACAATCTTTGAAATTTTCAAAGTTTTTGAATTTACTAAGATATGCAAAATTTGAAAAATAATACAAACTATAAAATACTTTCTAAATTTAAGATTATTAAACTATTTATCATTATAATTTATTAAATTATTTATTAAATTATTTATTATTATAATTTTTAATTTTATTTTATTTAATTTATTTTTTTTAACTTTTCAAAATGATTAAAACTTATGATTTTTTAGTACTTGCAAAGTCCTCAGATTTGTGTTATTTTAAATGAAAAAAATTTTTCATGTACATTTCAAACAAATATAATAATAAAATCAATCTTGAAAATTAATAAGCATTTTCTAATATACTTTCAATGTTTATAATCATTGAAAATCTTCGACATTTTTTAAGTTTTTGAATTTACCAAAATAAGCAAAATTTGAAAAATAATACAAACTATAAAATACTTTCTAAATTTAAGGAACACTTGTCAAAATTATTAAAATTCATGATTTTTTAGTACTTGTCAAGTTCTTCAAAATTTTTATTATTATGAATGAAAAAACTTTTTCATGCACATTTTCTAAAATTCCTTCAATGTTTTAAAGTTCATAAAATCATTGACAATCTTTAAAATTTTCAATGTTTTTGAATTTACCAAAATATGCAAAATTTGGAAAATAATATAAATTATGTAATACTTTTTCAAATTTATGGAACACTTGTCAAAATGATTAAAATTTATTATTTTTTAGTATTCGTTAAGTTCTTCAAATTTATATTATAATGAAGGAAAAAACATTTCCATGTAAATTTTAAACAAATATGATAATGAACTATATCTTGAAAATTGATAAACATTTTCTAAAATTCCTTCAATGTTCTAAAGTTCATATACTCATTTACAATCCTTGAAATTTTCGATGTTTTTAAATTTACCAAAATATGCAAAATTTGAAGAATAATATAAACTATTAAATACTTTCCGAATTCAAGGAACACTTGTCCAAAATCATGATTTCTCAGTACTTGTCAAGTTCTTCAGATTTTCGTTATTTTAAATGAAAAACCATTTTCATAAACATTTCAAACAGAGAAATATGACAATGAATCCAATCTTCAAAAGTAATGAACATTTTCTAAAATTCTACAAGTATTTTAAAATTAATAGAATCATTCACAATCTTAAAAATTTTCAAGGTTTTCTACTTTACAGAAAGTAATAAAAATTTTTCCAAATTTCATGAATACTTCTCCAACTCATTAAAATTCGTAATTTCTTATAACATTTCAAACAAATATAACAATAAACTCAATCTCCAAAATTAATAAACATTTTCTGCTATCCTACAAATTTTTCAAGTTCCATAAAACTTTTTTTACTTTTTGCATACCCCACATATAAGTAGAGAAAAAACAATTTGCTCTCCTGAAAAACAATTTCTCGCAAGGCTTTACCAAGCTCAAATCGCTATTAAACAACTTCCAAACATGCCTCCACGCGCAGAAATCGAAATGAAGAATCGTTTTTTCGCTTTGGTTTTTTTCTAGTTGAGCGTTCAAGCCAGGCCATAAATAGTAATGATTCGATAAGCGAGGAAATTTCATGCTTTAACGGTATATCGTATCAAGTAATTATTGTACTCTGCCTGCGATTATATTCGCACTTGATGCACTGTAACAGGTAATGCCTATTAAACAATCGCGTAAACAAACGTTCGAACGTATGATTTGTGCGAAGAAGAAATGATGATTCCGAGGAATATATAATTCCTCGTGGAAAGCAGAGAAAAGTCGGAAAATCTTGGCTCTGCCGGCCTTAAAAGTGACGTGTATTGATATTCATGGGGACGTAAATTCCTTTCGAGTGAATTCGTGCCTCGTGGATACGCGCGTAGTTTCGTTATTTTCGGTGAAAGAAAGTTTGCTGAGTCAACGGTATTATAGTATTCAATGCCGATCTGATGACCATGCAGACTTCGTTGAAATTCCATATGAAAAGATGGAGAATAAAATTCTATATCATTTTCTGTATATCGTTTTCATTTTTTATAGATATAATATTTATTCAACTTATATATTTATATTTATTTTATTCTTTTAATTATATATATATATATATATATATATCATTCATTATGTCTTTATATTATATAATTTATTTTTTATTTATTATGAAACGAATATAAAACATGAATAGTATTTTATGCAACTCATGCTTGCTATATAAAACTCGTACTATATAAGTCTAAACAAACATATATTATACAGAAAAGATTTTCAAGTATTTCTGATTGACTGCATGTCAATAATTATAAATAACAAAAACGCCGGTAATTTATTTCATTGTAACAACTTGCTAAGCGCAATTTATTTTTATGACTTGCTGGCCGAACTGATTATATCTTGACGTAAAACATTGTATACGTAAGGAGGTAATGAATACATTTTTATCAGTTATAGAAATTTATATTTTTTTCGTTCTTTTACGATGTTTTTTATAATTTATGACAAGAAACTGTATATTTTCAAAATTCAACGTTTTGGGTCCATCAGAAATAATTAGGATATACAAATGTTTTATTTAGCTTGGAAAATAATGTAGTTTTCATTTGATAAGATGTTTTTTTGTCATTACAGAATTTTTTCATTTTTCGTGCCTTTTAATTGGATATCAAAAAATTTTATTAAATAATGTAATAATAATGTAATATAAATAATCATTCAACAATAAGTTTTTTGGGAAATTTTTTCACTCTCAAAATCAGCCCTCCTAAATTTGCAATATTATATTATGTTATTTTGAAGAAATTATTTTCATACAATTGAATTATCACATTTGTTATTTGAAAAAAAATATTGATTTATTTTTAGCAATATACGAAAAATAAAGTTTTATATACATGAATTTTTTTATTTTGTATAAATAAAAAATAATTATTACAATGTTTGGAGTTGGAACCAAAAGATGAAAATATTATTTTGGAATCTATAATATGATATACAAATTAATAAAAATTATTATTACATAAATAAATATTTTGTATATTTATAGTAATTTTATAATTGGTTTATAATAATTATTTCGAAACCTTAGAAAATTTATTATTTTTGATACTGACTTGCTATTTACTAATTTCCTACTCAACCGTTAGAATTCGTAAGTTACGGCTAATGAATTTTTCTAATTTCGAAATTATTCTTCCGGAATTTTCAATATGAAACATTTTACATAATTTTACAATAGAAATGTTAATGCTATAGATAGTTAAACATTTTAAAGCTTCAAATTTTTCTTAAATGACAAAAAATTTGACTGTAAAAAAAAAAGTTTGGATGTCATCCTTTATTTTCTGCATTTTTAATTATTGCTGTTTTTTTATATAGTTATTTAATTATAGTGTAAAAAACAGACAATATACCAAAGTTACAAAATGCATCATAATGATCAAATATAACAATTTTCTTCCAGTAACCCATACTTGACTGACAATTGAAAAACTATAATTGCAAATATTACTAACATTAATATTCATATTTTATTATAATTCTATCTCTCAGCCTTATTATTAAATTCTTTTCATTAACTCTTGAAATAATAATAAATAAAAATAAACTGTCTTATATAACACGAAGTGAACACGAAATTTTTTTTTAAACCCCCTTTTTATTTTCTCCACTGATCGAAGGAAAAAACGAACCGGAATCCTTGAATCCTAGGGAATTTCCCGATTTCCCAATCGAGGTCACGCGACAGCCCGCAAGTGGTACCGAAAAATATACAACGCCCAAGCCTTATAAAACGTCCCAGAAAGTTTTTCGACAAAGGTCTCTCGCGTTTCGTCACCGCGGAGGAGTTGTTTGCCTGCTTGCCTGCATTTCTCCCGTGCAATTGCGCAATCACACGAGAGAGCTACGGCGCTGCAGTTCGCAGAATCATGCATGTTCTCCACGTGCCATGAGATGAATCATTCAAAAAATGAATGAAATCATCGTCAAGTAGATGGTTATTTGAATTTTCATTGTTACCTTGGAATTAATTTTTCAAACATGGTGTAAACAGTGTTGTTTGATCCTATTCATCTTTAATCAATAATTGATGACCGTCAAAACCAAATGATGCCTGTCAGAAACGTATTTGATAGTGGTCGAATTTAGTTCTAAAGAAGTGATTTAACTATCGTTTACGAAATTCATTTGACGATGGTCAAATGAAATTGACGATCTTCAATTTCGCTTTTGAAGAACGCTAAAAAATTTTAAATATTGACGATCGTGAAAAAGAAGTGGTGTTTGTCAGAGACTTACTTGACGATCGTCAAATTTAATTGTAGACAGACAAAAGTAATCTGACAATCGTCTACGAAATTCAAAGCCGAAAAATTAAGTTGACGACTGTCATAAAGTCATTAAATAATGGCTGAACTAAATTGACGATCTTCAATTTCACTTTTGACAAGCGCTAAAAAATATTGACGATCGTCAAACTCAATTTCAGACCACCAAAAGTAATCTGACAATCGTCTACAAAATTCAAAGCCGACAAATTAAGTTGATGGCCGTCAAAAAGTTATTTGATAATTGCTAAACTAAATTGACGATCTTTATATTCACTTTTCACGAGTGCTAAAAAATATTAACGATCGTCAAACTTAATTGTAGATCGGCAAAAGTAATTCAACTATCATTTACAAAATTAAAGGCCGTCTGAAATTCATTTGACGATCGTCAAATTTAATTGATGACCTTCAAAATTCATTCAACGATTGCTTGACTAAATTGACGATCTTTAAATTCTTTTTTGACAAACGCTAAAAAATATTGACGATCGTCAAATTTGATTGAAGACAAACAAAAGTAATTTGATGATCGTCTGCAAAATTCGAAGCCGAAAAATTAAGTTGACGACTGTCAAAAAGTCATTAAATGATGGCTGAACTAAATTGACGATTTTCAATTTCACTTTTGACGAACGATAAAAAATATTGACGATCGTCAAACTTAATTATAGACTGCCAAAAGTAATCTGACAATCATCTAAAAAATTCAAAACCGACAAATGAGATTGAACGTCGTCTAAAAGTCATCAAACAGTTGCTAAACTAAATTGACGATCTTCAATATCACCTCCAACAAACGCAAAAAAATATTAAAGATCATTCAGAAATTGACGCAACATTCAAAACATTCAAATATTTCGTCAAAAAATCGACGTTTTTTCTCAGGGTAATACACCAAACTCCGCGATGATTCGCCTCTTTCGCAGCAGCAGTAGCTCCGGTAGGAGCCAGTTCCGCTTAGGAGAAGCCGCTGGCGTCACTTCCTGGGGGCCCCCAGCATCGCGACCATAACCAACGACACGCGCCGTTCACCGCGTACTTAAATATACGATGCCTATCGCGACTCATCGATCTCGCGCAACAAGTTCCTTATTATTCCGATTCAACCAGGAACGCCCTCGCTAATCATTTTTTGCACTCAGAAATTTTACTTCGCGTTATCAAGAAAATAGCTCGTTTTTTCAGAGAATCCGTATACAGGATGTCTGACGTAACTCAGCACAATGATTATCTGGAGTTTCCAAGGTTCCGAAACTAAATAATTGTACATATTTTGAGTATTTGCAAAAATTATGGAGGTGATGGGAAATTATATGGCTGAGTAAAGAGTAATGAGAGTAATGATAAAGTAAATGATAAAGGTTTAGAAAGAGTTTTAAACATTTTTTTATCAAAATAATCAACTCAAATTTGTGTAAAATGTTTGTGGGAGCTGTTGCATTGATTTTAAATGAATTTATCACTACGAATGTAATCGAATTGTTATTTAAATCGAGACAATAAATTCATATTTCAGTAGGGAAAAATAATGAAATTAAATAACTGATTTAACATTTTGTATGATTTTTTATATAAATAATATTTTTTTTTATTCACATATCAATTATTATATCTATATTACTTTTTTTATTATAAAGTTATAAAACTTCTGAAGTATACATTTTTTTAATATAAAAAATTCGAAAAAAATTGAAATAAAACTTTTATTATTTAGCTGTTTCCGTCAAATTTCTTCTTTTTTTTTGTGTCTTAGACATAAACATAACATTATTATCCCATGTAAAATTTAACTTAATCCAAACTTGAAGTTAAAATTCCAAATTCAAATCTAGTTAATTTACCGCACAAATTCTCATGGTACATAAACAAATAAAAAAACCAGTTAGATGCAATCTTCATTCTCTGTTAAAATCTGTAAAAAATTACTAAATTTAAGTTGCACCCTTTTCTCTCTTGTAACTAGTAATTTTCCATATAAAATAATCAGTAAATAAACAACTATCACAATTGTTAATTATTTATTCATTCGATCTAAGTGCATTAAACACTGTTTCCTCCATATTTACAGTATGTTTACACAAACTTAAAACCGATATAAAAAACAAGTTCTCCAAAACGTTCTTCTCCATCGAAAAAAATGATGGTACCAACTAGAAAAACAAAACAATTACCTTGTAAAAAGGTCTGTAATGTTCATCAATGTTCCATTATGTCTCGTTCGAAACCGAAAGCGAAATAAATCCAATTTCAAAAAAAAAGGGGTTTTTCGCGATAAGACTAGCGCACGACACTTGCTGCCATACTTGTGTACACGTAGCTTCTACTTGCACATTGGCCACGTCCCTCGTGGGGCTTTCACTAGGATTCCAGAGAGATTGGGTCCCGCGTATGCCCAAAAATATTCGGTATTTCGGGCTCTGGGGCCCGGGCCCCAAAGAAGATGGCCGGCCCCGGCGTCTGCTGGGGGCCTCCTCGGCGAGGAGGAGAAAAATCGTGCCCGCGCGCGATTTTAACCTGGCGTACTAAGGCTACTGAGCCAAACTAGCGCCAGTACCGCCAGGTACACACGCTCAGTCGAAGGCTGCGTTCGCCATCTCTCTCACTTTTACCTGCCTCCACCTCCCACGGCTGCTCCCGTTCACCTGGGCACACCGATTCACCGAGTACGAACCTGCCCCAGGGATGTGAGGCGCTAAATTTACCGGTATTTTTACGGTTTAATTAACGACCATAACTATCAATTACAACAAGAAAATTTTTGTCGATTTCGACACTCAGTTTACCTTACCGGTCAGAATCCCTGGCGTTAAACGTCAGATATGTATGGTGTATGTTTGGTGTAGGATGATTTTCATGATTTTCCCAGTAAACATTCACGATCGTGATATCATGTACGCATACATTTTGTTGCAGCAATAGCTTGTCATCATGATATCATGGTATGACATGACGTCATTATGATGTCACAGCATGACACGATGTCATAATGACGTCATATGATGACATGTCATGCCACGATATCATGATGACAAGCTATTGCTGCAACAAAATGTATGCGTACATGATATCACGATCGTGAATGTTTACTGGGTTATTACTTACATAGTCGAAACGAATCTTGTATTCATGCTAGAACTTTGTTTTAAAAGTTTTGGTATAGTATTTGTTGTGAATAGTTATTAATTTAAGGTGACTCGCAAACTACCGTAGACGTGCAAGAGAGATGCGTAGAACGGGAACCAGTTGAGAGAAAGAAGGATGAAAAGAAAAGGTCTTGCGAATCGTCTTAAGCAAACAGTTAAGTCCTGGCATTTCATTTTTTATTTTTTACAATGTTAGCCCGTCATTGCTGGAAAAATGTCTGAAAATTCCTCCAAAATAAATTAAACTCTATCAGGCATTTTTAAGATGAATTATGCACTATGTGGTAATTGAAAAATGAGTGAATTGTTTAGTAAGGTAACAGAGTCCTATAAATTTTTTTAAATACGGAAAATACATGAAATCCATAAAATTCTGAATTTCTGTGTATGATACAATTTTAAATATCAATAATATGAAATTCAGAATTTACTGAATTTATACATAAAGTACATAAAGTAAATGTTCTCAATTTCGTTTTTGTTTTTGGCAATACTTTCAGACTAGAGCCCTCACCTCCCAAATTTACGTTGTAAATGTTTTTTTTGGGGTTAAATACACACAAATTTCAAGCAAAGATTTTTAGATCTCTTGTATTTTCATATTTTTTTAGTATTTAGAAGGCTTTGTATCGTTTGCTATTATTTTTATAGATTTCTAGTATTTATATTCATTTTCATATAATTCTAACAATTAAATCACAAAAATTTAAAGTTTGATAAATCGTAGACATTTATTCAGATTTTTCAGAAAACAGTTCTTGTAGACTTCTTAAACTTTTAGTGTTTCATCAAAGTTCGTATGAAGTTCAAAATTTTTTAAATTTGTAGTATTTTCATAGATTCTCTTTTCTTCAACAAATTTTCGAATTTTTATTTTCTAAGTTATCCTAGCTTAATACTCGTAAAATAATTTCGCATTAAAAAACTTTTTTCTGAAACTAAGATTTCAGTTACTTTTGGGTTAGTCAAATAAGAAATTTTCAGTATTATTCAACTTTGAGAACTAACATTACACCATTTGTTAAATTCTCTAAATTTCAGCAAATACATTTTCGATTATTTTTACTTTTTTTTCTTTCATTGTTATTTTCATACGTTACTTTTCAATACTTGTATTTATATGATTTATGTTTATAATTTAGTTTTTGGAATGGTTTGGAAGTTTTTGGAATGGTTTGGACCCCCAAAAACCTTACTCATCTTACGCGTCTGGATCAAGCATTTATTTATCGATATTTAGCATGTCTATAGATAAGGTATTATCTGAGATTATTTTGGTTCCTAATCTTATAAACACTGGTACAGAGGAATAAAATATATAAGAATTATGAAACTGAATTTCATCTAATTTTCTACTATCTCTAAAACCCACTAAAAATCTTCATTATTTGCAATGTTTTTTTCATTTTCCAAAATTACCAAAATTTTGAACATACCACAAACCTCAAATTTCCAAATTTCCAAATTTTCTAATTTCAGAAGATGCTCATTAATTTTGTAAATAGTGTTCATTTTCATTTTCCTCCACTTTATCCATTATGTTTTTCATCATATCAAAACATCAAAAAGTTACAAAAAAAGTTTATGTGTTAGAAAAATTTCTATAAAATCCCCCTTTTTTGAATGAAATCTAAATTAGTAAGAATTACAACATGATATTGTAATAAGTGCGAGATGTATAGTAAAAAACGAAATGTGTAAAGGAATTTTTATAACAAAATATATTTACTGCTACATTATTTGACAATACATGAACAAAATTTGTGAGAATTATGGAACTTAATTTCAACTAATTTTCTACTATCTCTAAAACCCACTAAAAATCTCTATTATTTGCAACGTTTTTTTGATTTTCCAAAATTACTAAAATTTCGAACATACCACAAACCTCGAATTTCCAAATTTTCGAATTTCAGAAAATGCTCATTAATTTTGTAAATTATATTCATTTTCATTTTCATTCAACATATGCATTATATTTTTCATCATATCAAAATATCAAAAAGTTAAAAAAAAATTTTTATTAGTTCGACAAAATGTCTATAAAATCCCTGTTTACCTCCTCCCTAAAAACTTACGTTCAATATATACACAACTCTCCCATGACAACTTATGGAATCTAGTTTACATCATGTTTGCACCAAGTTTACGTTAAATTCGTGTAAACAATTTGCGTCAAGTGCGTTAACGTAAACATACTCGCAAGGTAGAGCACAGCCGAAACGCGAACTTGGCGAAACTAGCCAAAATCGATACTACGCGACCCAATTTTGCACTGTCTCTCGGGATTTCCAAACGTTTCCGGAAACTTTGGAAAACGCTTGAGACTTGATTTATGGAAAATGGTTTTGGGTAATTGTTCGGTTTTGAAAACCCTCGGAATTCATAAGAGCTTGAGTGGACCTTTGAGGTGAATTTAAAACTTTACCCTTTTTAGGTTTCGAGTGCAGTTGAATTTATATTTTTCGTTAATCAACACCTAGCTCATTTTTTTCAACTATTTATAATGATCATTATTGTAATAATATATTGTATAATCAATGATTTAAAAAAAAATTTTTTCAGGAATTTCCTAGCACTTTTTTCAAAAAGCAGAAAAAATTTCATTTCTTGTATTTTTTTAAAGGTATATTGAACTTTCATATCCATGCCAAAAAAAGTGCAATTTTCAGGAAACCTTGCTTACGATACAACCGAATGATTTTCCAATTAAAATGACGAAAATGCCCTTTGCGTGGCTTTCACAGTGATCGTGGTAGAAAATTGAGCGCGTGCTTTGAGAGAAAGACAACTCACCCATTTTGTTTCCACTCCTCCTTCGTACTCGTAAACATATCGTCCTGGATTTGATGCACTGAAAGCAAAATTACAAGTGAATTAAGAGTAAAAAAAAATCACTGATTGCAAGAATTTATCTACAGTTTCTTACAAGTCTTTAGCGTGTAAAATTTTTAAGGCCCTTATTTTGATGTAATATGAATTTTGGGTCTACAAGTCAGATAGGAATTAAATTAATTTTTTACAGCGATATTTGGAAAAAATCTAATACTTTTCAGATCCTAAATTTCAACGATATTCAGAGTTCCAAATTGTACTAACTCAAAAATAGCAATAATTCGAGGTAGAAAAAAATTTTTTTTAACGAAATTCAAATTACGTATGAATATTTTGCTACGATCAAGTAGAATGAAAATATGAAAAACTGTTTCGATCCAATTAATTCAGCCGATTACTGGACAAAGTTATCTTTTATGGCAACATCATGTTTGACCTTGTCGAGGACAATTTGTGATTTCGAGTTTTAAAAATTTAATAAATTCTAATTAAAGATCGTGCTAAGTAAATTTTACTGATCTTCGATTCGTGAGAACGAAAAATTGCTTCACCTCACCACAAATCATAAAAACTCGTTAAAAATTCACCAACAACCTTATTTAAACTACTAATGAGCCCAAAAACACTGCATCTCTGAGTAAGACTCGCACTTTGTGAAGGTGGCAAAGCTATTTCGGTACAGGACACCGGTAAAGGAGACGCCATTTTACGCAGCATCTTTAACGAAATTAGGTTGTTACGCTGTGAAATTAATTTACCTGATGAATATGCTGTATGACCTCGGAGTGAGTCGCATTCTCCAATGTGCGACCATTAACCTCGAGAATTTCATCGCCCACTTCCAAACTGTCAGCATTGTCAGCCGGAGAACCTGAATGTGAAATAAACGCGCAATTAATCAGTTGACGTTCCCGCAACGACCTGTATTTTTTCTTCCCTTTTTTTTCACATCAAAAACACAGACTCCGAAGAATAATTCTCCTCGTTTCTAATAAAGTCTTGGAAGTGGTTGATAACGTTCCATTGTTTGGACGCTGTCGATGTCTTTTTGTGATCATCCAGGGGTTTTTTCCGAACAAATTATGAATGTTATAAATATTTTTTAAGGAATGCATTAAATTATTATTGTTCATTATTTGAAAAATATAATAATTTATTTTAATGAATGTAAAATAAATTTTCTGAAGTCAAAATTACACATATTTTCTTAATTGTTGGAAAGCAATGTACAAGTATAATAAATATTGCTTATCATTATTTTTAATTTCAAAAATTATAATGCATTTTTTATTTTATTACATGAAAGATTTTTTTTTAAGATCATTCACTTATTCACTTTTTTCCAATTTATTGAATTATTCAAATATTCACTTCGTTTCTAATAGTCTTATAAGTGGTTGAAGTGGTATACTATTTCTTATAATTAATTTATTTCTTATAATAAATAAAACATTATTCATTATAAAAAAATGATAATTTATTCTAATGAATGTAAAATAAATATACTGAAGTCAAAATTAAACATATTTTCCTAATTTTTTGAACATAATATACATGTATATCAAGCATTGCTTATCGTTATTTTTAGTTTCAAAAATTATAATGCATTTTTTATTTTCATACATAAAAGGTTTTTTTATGATCATTGACTTATTTGTTATGTATTATTTATTATAATTAATTTATTTCTTATAATTAATAAAAAATTAATAATTATTTTTAAAAAATGAGAATTTATTCTAATTAATGTAAAATAAATTTACTTAAGTCAAAATGAAACATATTTTCTTAATTTTTTGAACGAAATTTACATAGACAATAAATATTGTTTATCGTTATTTTTACTTTCAAAAATTATAATGTATTTTTTATTTTTATGCTATAAAAGGTTTTTTCATGATCATTGACTCATTTGTTACTATTTCTTATAATCCATAAAACTTACATAATTCATATCGTTATTCATTTTAAAAGAAAGTCATCAGAAGCATAATATACTATTTGAAATTACTCAAATCAAATAATTATCGTTCCATGATCTATGAAACTTAATAACGATAACATAAATTAAAAATAAAAATATCCACGTAATCTTATAACTGACTGATTAAAAAAACTGTGCATTAATATATTCACGTTAACAAAATGACAATGAGACAACATTTGACTAATATGCTTGACTACAAAATCAATTCGTCACTGACGTGAATATGCCGGAATATGTTGTCATTGTTAATAGATATGCGCTTTATAAATAATGAACTCGGACTGCATAAATATGCAAAATAAGCATACAATATGCAAATGCATGTAAATATTCTCTTTGATTATGGTCTCGATTAGATGGAGGAAAATCTTTATTGAAGTAACGAGTAACGAAATTCACATTACCCAATCTACGTTACTCGTGGTTTTTTAATAATTTCAATAAAAATTCATTGAAAAATTATACAAGCATAGTCTTTTGGTTTAAAATAGTCAAATTTTGAGGTTTTGAACTAGTCACTGATATTTTGACTATTTAGATAACTCATTTGAGCTTCGAGTAGTCAAATAGTTTTTTCTAAGGGAAATAACTATTTACAATAACAAAATTTTGTTATTCATATTTGTCGTTTTTCAACTTATTAAACAATGAATTTGTTGAAAACTGACTAAAACAATGATGGAATTCATTTTCTGACTATAAATATATAGTTGTTTTGAGTAAATGACTATTTGCAAAGTTATTTAAACTATTCGTGAGCTAAATTGAAAAAAAAAAACTAAATTTTTGTTTCAAATTCTGTTTCGTAGAAGAACTGATTTTTCGAGTTTTGCAAAATGTTTTGGAAAATCTCAAACTTGTAATTTCGGTGTCTTCAAAATTATTGTTGATTCCATTTTTGTTTATGTTTTTACAAGTCACAATAATCCTAGTAAATTTCCATACTCAGCGAAAAAAGCAATAAAAAAATCTTCCCTTATCGCTTTTCAATCAAAATCCTATCAACATCCATCCGAGTACGACGTGCAACAGGAAAAGACGACGAAAGATTTATCATTTCGTTTTTCATACCGGAAAATTGCTCTCGAGTTTAAGCGGATCAGGTGAAAACAGTCGTACCCGTAATCCTTGCAACTACACAAAGCATCATCCCCCACACAAAAATGTATTCACCCACCGGAATTTCAATCTGAATTTCCCTAAATTAATTGTCAAGTCCCGATAAAGTTAACCAGAAAATAGGGCAATTCGAGAAAAGACTGGAAAACATTTCGGATTATAATCGCGATTCGGAAAAGTGCCTTGGAAAGTTGCTACGAGGGTTTTCCTCGGCTGAAGCGAATCGAAAAATTGAACTAATCGGAGACGAAAAGTTGGAGACTTGATCGGACAAGTTGATTGCCTGCGACTCATATGTATTTCGACAATGTCAAAAGTCGAATGGGATCGAACTGCGACTTTTACGCGATTATTGCCGTTATTTCGGTATTGTCTACGGAGATCTTCGGAACTGGTGTAATTCTCGAACGAGGACGAAACAAGGTTTTACCATTGCTTGACCTTACCTAGGGACTAAGTGCAGGGACGGATTTATGAATTTGGCGCCCCTAGCAAGTTTCCAAAATTAACCCCTCCAACCTGCACCCGTCTTTTTTGAAGAAAAAATTTGGAGTTTAGGAATTTGGAGAATTTTGAATCTTCCATATGAATTTACGAAAATCATGAAGGAGGAAAGAAATATGAAAAAGGTGAATTTGTCAAAATTTGGAAATCAAATGTTTTTTCATGTAGAGCAATTTTAAAATTTATATTTTTCCGAACATTTTAGCAGATATTGTTATTATATCATAATTTAAAAAAATTTTCACACTTCAGGAACCCAATCAAGTGATATAATTTTAAAACTTACAGGAAGACTGACATTCGCGAAATTCACCAAATTTTCTGAAATTAAATATTCGAGTAATTTCCAAAATTTTACTGTAGTAATGTAATTGACAAGGGAAATTCGAAAAGTTACCAGACATTTGAAAATATTGGTGATTGCAAAAATTTAAAAATTATAAAAATTTACTCATTTTTATAAATGTCATTCATAATCTTCAATGATCATTAAAATTCAAAAATTTCGTCACATTTAAAACATTTTGCAAACGATAGATCTTTCGCAAAATTCATAAATTATCAATAGTTGGAAAATGCTCGGAATTCAAAAGTTTTGAGATTTTTGACAATTTTAAGCGTTTTAGAAATTTGCAACAAAAATTTGTCGAAAAAATTTATCGACAAGTATGGTAAAATTTAGAAATCATAAAAAAAAAGAATTTCGACAGTTTCAGCAATTTTATTTCGAAAAATTGAGTTATTCCAAACATTCCGTCAAAATTTTAAAAATTTGCAAATTCGAACGTTTTGTAACATTAAGTAATTTCAAAATTAACGTTATCGGAACATTTTAGCAGATATTGTTATTATATCATAATTTCAAAAAATTTTCCAACTTCAGGAACCCCATGAATTAATATAATTTTAAAACTTCAAGGAAGACTGACATTTGCAAAATTCACCAAATTTTCTGAAATTCAAATATTCAAGTAATATTCAAAATTGCAGAAATGTAATTGATAAGGAAAATTCAAAAAGTTGCCAGACGTTTGAAAATATTGGCGATTGCAAAAGTTTCAAAATTGTAAAAATTCACTTATTTTTAATAATGATATTAATTATCTTCAACGATCAGTGAAATGAAAAAATTTTTACAAAAGTAGTAAAAAAACGTCGAAAAAATTATTTGATAAGTATGTTTACGTATAGAAATTACGAAGATTAAGATATTTAGACAATTTCAACAATTTTCATTATGAAATAAAATCATACCTAAAAATCTGAAAGACTTAAAGTGCATGAAGTATTCACTGTCCATAGATTTTATAAATGTGTATCAATACTTTTATTGTCTAAAAAGTTCACGAGAAAAAAATTTGTGATAATTTTACACTTTGACTTTTAATTTTCCACCAAAAGGATTATGTTTTATCGCTCCTTGGCAAGAATTTCCCTTTATGACTTTGATGTAACGTACAAATTCATCCCTAGTAACTCGACTCTCCCTTAAATTTCCCAGAAAATTGGGAGCCTCATAAAAAATATTATTACCTCGTGATACCTATAAAAAAATGCATGAGAATTTTTTCTCACAAAAAATACTCTGAAAAATTCATAAAACCAATTCATGAAAAAACTAGAAAATCGTACAGAATTGTATAAATACTTTTAAAAAAAACAGTAGGTATATATTTATAAATACGCAGAATACATGAAAATATTGTATTTTTGCAAATCCACCGAATTACCAAATAAAAAAATTAAAAACTCTTCAATCATCCAAACATTTAAATGTTTGCTCATTTTTCATAAGCACAAATTTTTTATATCAAAATATTGTCTCTAATCAGAGTAATAAATTAAAATTGGGAAAAATATCAGTAAGGAGAAATAATACTAAAATAATAATACAAAAACCAATTTTTGTATTTCAGAAATGAAGACACTGATTCAAATAATTTTTTCTTGAATCACTTTTTTGAAAAAATTTCTTAGAAAAAAAAACCCATTAAAAGCCCTATAAAAAATCATATTAAGTACCTCGAATTCGTTCATACTTAAAAAAACATCGAAAAATCCACTATCTCAAACGATCCGCTTATCCCGGAGATAACGATTTTCCAGCATGAAAAACCCATAGAAAAAGCACAAAGACCCCGAAAATAAAGATGAAAATGAAAAGCAGTGGCAGCTCGATGTATATATTATAGGATAGGACGAAATGGCCTCAATTCAGAGAGCCACGATCCTTAAAGTGGGCGCTGCCAGTAGTCAGAGGCCGCTTTAGTCAGACGGCGAACATGTTTCCCCGCGGCAAAAACATTTCGTCACCCAAATCCCCATCGCACTCAAAACTTCGAAAACCACATACGAGGTGTGACAATTAAGTAATGAGACTGATTATATTGCCGCGATTGTGGTAATCCTGTGACCTTGAAATTCCCTTTCCCTTCTCCCAGCATC
>JAPYZL010181416.1:0-44936 GCA_030522825.1 Platygaster orseoliae
TTAGAAGAAAATTGGTAATTAATCGCTATGGACGTGCGCGATAATATATATGCATCGATAAAGGCCAAGCAGATCATGTTTTGAGGTTAGGATGTTTTGTTATTAAAGTCTAAAAGTAAACAAACGACAATCATAATCGTTCAAATATTTTCAAATCAATGATATGGATAAATAATAAATAAATAAATAATGATAATGGTAAATAAAACCACGCAGTAATTGTCATACAAGTAAAATCAAGTGACTGCTGCACCTACATCGCAGTTGCAACACAGCTTGATTTGTGTGGTTATCACACTCGCATAGTAGTTGTCTTCCAAAGAAGAGTAAACAACACTATTGCTGTGGTCGTCACAACCACATCTGAGGTTGGGGCAAATATTACTATGTTTTTGTGGTTATGGCTACGTCAAATTTTGGGTCACCAGGTGACCTTGAGAATTGAGAAATTTCGATAGAACGGAATAAAAAAAAATCTTTTAACCTTTACATAAATCAAAGATACGCAAAGTACGTTCCGACTGCGAATTGACGTAGAACAACCCTCGGGTCTTTATCCCTGTAACTGCCACGATTCTTTCTCGCGTCATGAACGTGAACAAAAGGGGTTGAAGAGCCGATAACACAGGCTACAGTGATTGCGTATCGGTAAGTTTTCTCATCAAACACACTAGTTTGATATCCAAGGTCGGCTAGGGTGACCAGATGACCTCGTTCACGAGATTGGACAACTTGATCTCTTAGAGAAGTTGATTGAAAAACAATCAACGTCAGGTTTTAAGGAAACTAGTTCATATTTATTAGTAAAGGAATCCTTCAGTATCAGAATCTTAGTACAGCACATTTTGCAGCAAAAATTGCAAAATAATTTGTGAAATCAGAATTTTCGTCGAAAATGGACAGATATTTGATTATTCTATCTTAATATTAATTATTATAATTCATTATTATTATTTTTTTATATCTATATTCAATTAATTTTGTTTTCATTATAGGTATGGGAAAGTGGGGAATTGTGGGCCACGTTTTTATTTTACCTGATATCTTGAACAAAAATAAAAATTTTTTGAAATATTAAAAAGGTATTCTATTTTGCATATGAAAAGGTTACTGTAGTTTTTTGGTTTTTTAAAAAAAATTTTTTTTACAAAACTTCGGTGGATAATAAAAAGTTAATGTTTTTGAGATTGTAAAAATTGTTGGGGAATCGTGGGCCACAACCTAAATTAAGTCAATACTTGAAAATTTCTTTTTAAACACTTTATTAAAAGATTCGAAATGACAAATGAATTGTTAATCATTAAAAAAAGAAAAAAAATTCCTGCCATACACATTTTGTATGGACACAATAATAAATTATAAAATATAGACATATAAAATAATCACAATAAAATATGGACACATAGTAAATACACGATAAAAAAAATTGGTATGTATGTCAAAAATCTCGAAACACCGGTGGCCCATAAAAAGTGGCCCATGATTCCCCACAAGCTATGTTTTGACATATTGTGGCCTGATTATAACTCGAGAAAATTTTATGCAAAATTCCTTTTATATATTGAAATGCCAAGGTACAACGATAATTGTCAGCCCATTTACCTGAGTTGATGCGTAACGATGTGTTGGAAATCGATGCACGAGGACAGTACAAATAAATTCTTAAAGAAAATTTTTTGAGGTTAGTATTGCACAACACGCTAGGAACGTATACATCGGTTAACTACTAACGTAAAAATATGCTTGTAATAAAAGAAGACTTTGACATTTGTATCGCACTATACAACTTGACATACGAACGATACATAGCAGTGGCCCACGATTCCCCATGGCCCACAATTCCCCACTTTCCCCTTATATTTTTTATTATTATTAAAATTAATGAAGTTCAAAGCTAAGTGTAATTATATATTACTTCCAAAAAAAAGTAATTTCATGTAAGTTAAGGGGTGTAATTATATTTTAATAATTAATATTATTTTATTTTTGATAATATTTATTATTATAATTTTTAAATTTTATTATTGAAAAAATAAGTATTTTAAAAACACTTCCGAAAGTATTTTTGAAATCTTCTGGTTCATATTTAACTGCAGTTATTATTGAAACAGGAAATTTGTCTGGTAGTTCTAAAAACGAAAATCAAATCTTACCTTTTAAAACCATGAAATCGATTCTGAAAATAACTTTCATGAATATATAATTATTTACTAGAGAAATAAAATTCAAATTACAAGTTAATTTTTTTTCGAAAACCATAATCAATGAAGTTCATTTATTGGTTCCAGAAGATACAATTTACCTTTTTCTTTTTTATGAAAAATATGAGAATTATATATTTTGAGCATTACGTACATTAAAAAGTTATTTGTTATATTCAGAAAATTAGCTACTTACGAGATTGCAAATTTTAACATGTTTGTGGAGGATTGTGTTTCTATCTATTTTCAGAAAATGAAATTTTTATGACATAATAAATAGAAAATATAACAGTCGGTTCGTTTCAAAATTACGAAATGTTTTATTATTATATTATTATTTCAATGAAAAATTCACTTTCATATTATCAACTGATCGAAAATCAACCGTTTCTAATATTCAATGTAAATATTTTTTTGCTACATTTTTATTTAAATTTTCTACAAAATCAGAGTAAAAACGACAGTAATTGAATACAATTTTAATAGTTATGCAATGAATGAGAAATTTTTCATTTTAAGGAAAGAAAAATTTAGGATTCCGATATTTTAGGAAAATTTATTTTCTAAATTTTGCGAATTTTGTCACACAATATTCAATTGACTGTATTCGTTAAAATTCGTTGAAAAAATGATGAATTGTTTTCGCATATTTCGAATTCAATGATTTTCATTCATAAATTTATAGATGAAAATTTTTTATCTAGATCTTTGCATGGTAAAAGAAAAATTGAAAAAACTGAGAAATAAATACATAAAAAGTTGTTCTATACATGTATAGATTCAACTGATTAAAAATAATCAAAAAATAAAGAATTTTGCAGTACCTGCTTTTAATCATTAAAATTATTTTATTATTCAATTAATATTTCAATGAAAAATTTACCTGAATGTTATCAAATAATTGAAAATCAATCGTATCTAATCTTATTTTTTTTTTCAGCGATATTTTTATTTGAATTTTCTACAAAATCAAAGTAAAAAAGAAAATCATTCAATAATAGAAAAATGTTCACGCAATGAAAATTTTTTATCCAATGTACTTCATGGTCAAAAAATGAAAAAAAAAACTGAGAAATAAATACATTAAACGAAGTTATAGGTATAGATTCAATCAATTGACATTAAAAATTATAAATTGAAGAAATTGTTTAAATTATTAATGAAATTTCTAAAAAAATCAAAAAATAAAGAATATTGCAGTACTTTTGTTTCGAAAAAGACAACAATTAAATAATATAAAAATAGGTATGCAACGAATCAAAAACTTTTTATTTCAAGTTGAGGAAAATTTGGGATTCTGATATTTTTAATACAGGAATTTTGAAAATTTTACGTTTTTTTAACACAACATTTAATTACTGTATTCTTATATATTCGTTTAAAAAATTATGATTTGTTTTCTCACCATTTGAATTCAGTGTTTCTCATTCATAAGTTTTCAGATGAAAATTATTTATCCAATTTACTGTATGGTAAAAGAAATAAAAAAAACTGAGAAATGAATGTTTAAAAGGAAGTTATGGGTATAGATTCAACTTATTGAAAATCATTAATTATAAATTGATAAAGTCGTGAAAAAATAGTCTTAAGTAATAAACTTAAACTCGTTTTGAAATAACACTACAACATTTATTGAAGTTTATAAAATTTTAATGACTTCAATTAATTTTTATAAATAATAATAATCAAATTATCTTAATTATTATAACCTAAAATTAATTAATAGATAAAATTACACTAAATAAAATGTATATATAATATTTTTTAATTAAATATCAATTATTATGATTAATATATCATTAATAAAATTTAATTTTATATTCTAATAACATATAAAAAGTTACATTAAATATCTAACAAAATTAGAGAACACGATTCAAAGATGAAATCAAATTGAAATACAAAAAACTAAATTTTTGAGCGAAAAAATTCGGAATCAATGGTCTTTATCATTTTCACCTGCAAATTGCGACTACTGACTGTAAAAGAAATTAAAATTCAAGATGAAATTCCAACTATAAATCTCCCTCAAAAAACGTCATCTACCCTTTTCGCGTACGGTGTCATCGAGTTTCCCAAGCCCCGAAAAAACCACCCAACACCCTCGCCATCTGTCCATATCTGAAGAATAACCCAATTACTCTCCCCATCCTCGTTCTCCATGGTCTGGTAATTACAGGACATTTTCCCGAAACAAGGGTTGGCTGTTTCACGAGGTGGGCAGTCATCCATAGGTCATTAAGAGAATGTTTTTTATATTTAGAAAATGTGGTGTTAAGGCGAGCACTCGACGAGTCGGCCAGAGGAGTCATTAGTCGCGGCGACAGAGGGGCCTCTTCACACATGAACTTGTCCGCGAGCTCATTGCGCGCACTCAGACGCGGTGCTCACGCGTTTACCAGCCAAAGACGGCGCGACGTGCACTCGCTTTGTTAGGGTGCAGCGCGGATCGAGCTTCGACACCTGCCGCGATCGTCAGTTAAATGACGCCAAGACTAGTCATTAAAAAAGCCGCGCTACTTTTTAATTAATGCTTCGACACACGAAATAAGCGAGGCGATTCAGTGCATGGCAACAGACTCAGTCAGGTTTCAAGGGCTCTCGTGTCAGCTAGAAACTGGGTCATGTTTCAGGTGGTAACTTCAACATCCAGACAGGATGGTGTTTACGAATACCTGATGTTTGCTCTGGTTACGGCATTGTTATCTTGAAACACTTCAAGGGTCTGTATGAAAATGATTGACTGACGTTTGAATTTTGATGGAAATCAAGATTCTTCAACAGGCGTAAGTTCTTTGAAATTTGAAACAGAAAAGTGCTTATGTATCGATTCGATACATGTTTTCGAAACAAGCTAAATTCACACAAAAACACAAAAAAGGTCGATATTTTTTTTCATTACAATATTCATTGTCTTTTTTTTGTTCTATGTGGAAGTTGATACAGGCTGACAATACAAGCTGAATTTCCAAAAGAAAAAAAATACCGCGATTTCTAAATAATGAATAAAATTCAACATTTAGAGTAAATTATTATAAAAATGAATACTTTGAACAAATTTGAATTATAAATGATTAAAAACAATATTTTTTAATTAGATATGTAACGAAATATCTTAAACTGAAACGATCAACATATTACTTGTTCAAAAAATCAATGAATAAAAAATAATATATATATAATAATAAAAAAACAGTTTAAAGCAAAAAAAACCTTGTGGCATTATTATAATTCATTATGTGTATACTATAATATATAATTATGATGATATATTTTAATGACTATTATGTATTTCAATTAATTTTAATAATGTATTTCATTTATTTCGATAAGTGAATTATATATGTAAATAATTATATTATTATATATGATATATTTATTATTATGAATTTTTTTGATAGAAAACAATATTTTTTGATTAGATATGTAACGAAATATCTTAAGCTATAGCGATTAACATATTACATGTTTTTAAAAAAAGGAAAAATTATTTATTTAAAATAATAAACAAACAATTTCAAGCCAAAAAAAACTGTATGACATTGTCGGCAACGTTTTGTAGAAAAATTGATTTTTACATTCATCCCAAGAATGATTTGCAGAACAAATTTTTTCCATATATTTACTCTTTTACATTGTATATATAAATTTTTTTTTCTTACTTAATAATTTTTTTTAGAAACTAATAATGATGTAAATCAATTTATTGTGTGTCAATTCTTTAAACCACCAACTTCAGAAACCAAAATTTATAATAATAATATCAAAATCCTACACAAAAATTATCATAAACTTTATATGTGATTTTTTTTATGATTCGTTACGAACATCGATTGAAGAGGAAAAAAAGCATTAAATTTTCATCAATATATCACTTTTTCGAATTACTATTATTATTATTATTAAATTTTGTAATTGGCAAAACAATACCAGCTTTATTTACAACAAAAAAAACAACAAAAATTACTAGAAAAATTACATACAATAAAAATATCATTTTTCAATATAAATTAAACTTATAAAACTAATACTTATTCAAATTGAAAAATCATCGAAAATATTTGAATTCTAATCGAATTTTGTGCTTTTTTATTGGTTTTTTCGTAAGTAAAATTAGAAAATTAAATGAAACTGAACAAAATCAATAAATTTCTATCATTTTTTTATTGCTATTATTTGTCATCAAATTTTGTCATTGGCTGACAAAACCAACTAAATATCAAACAAATGAACAACAAAAATCACTGAAAAAATTACATACAATGAGAATATCATTATTAAGTAGAAATTAAAGTGAAGTTTTGAAACTACCAACTGAAATTGGAAAATCATTGAAAATAAATGAAATTTCATCGATTTTATACATTTTTGTTGGTTTTTCAAAAAAGAAAATTGCAAAACTAAATGAAACTGTAAAAAATCAATAAATTTCTATAATATTTTTGATGCCATTATTATCATCAAATTTTGTCATTGGCTGACAAAACCAACTAAATTTCTAACAAATAAACAACAAAAATTATTGAAAACATTATATACAATAAAAAAATCATTATTTAATAGAAATTAAAGTAAAGTTATACAACTACTGTCTAAAATTGAAGAAATATCGAAAATTTATGAATTCTTCTCAAATATTGTGCGTTTTCATTGGTTTTATAGAAAAAACAAAAAAAAAAAAAATAATAAAACTGAATGAAACTGAATAGAATCAACAAATTTTTGTCATTTTCAATTTTTTTTTTATTACTATGATTTCAAATTTTGTAATTGGCTAACAAAACCAACTAAATTTCTAACAAGTAAACAACAAAAATTACAGAAAAAATTACATACAATGAAAAAATATTATTATCCAGTAGAAATTAAAGTCAAGTTTTAAAACTAGTAACTCAAATTGAAGAATCATCGAAAACAAATGAAATCTTATGAAATTTTGTGCGTTTTTATTATTTTTTTCATTACAACAAATTGTAAAACTGAAAGAAACTGAAGAAAATAAAACTCATGAAAAATGTCCAATGGTCACAAATTTGGTGGAAACGTTGCCTGCATAAATTAAAATGATATTTTATGTATACAGGGTGTCCCAAAGTCGACAATTATTATTTTAGGGGATTATAGTTTCTGAAATTCTAAGATAATTTTTCCTTTGCCATTTTTCACAAAACTCAAAATCAAAAAAGATAATCGAGTTGAAAGTTTCAACCAGATTTCTTAGATTTCAAATTCGAATATCTTTTTTGATTTTGAGTTTTTTGAAAAATTGCAAAGGACTTTTCTACTCAAAAAAATATGCAGAAAATTTTGGTAGATTCTGGTCCGTGGTTTTCATCCCCACTCCTCGTAAGAACGCGTTTATTGGTTAAATTTTAAACTCGAATATCCTCTTTGATTTTGAATTTTGTGAAAAATGATAAAAGAAAAATTGTCTTAGAATTTCACAACTTATAAACCCTTGAAATGTTAATTATTGACTTTGGGACACTCTGTATATAAATATATATCATGTTTGTATGCGAAAAATATTTATGCACTACTTATTTCTACAAAATTTGTGACTATTTGATGTTATTTTGAAACTGTTTTCATTGTTTTTTTTTGTTTTTTTTTTTGTGAAATTAGATTTTTTCGAAGGCATTATTCAAATTGATATATAAAAAATTTTTTTGTTCCAAATTTAGAGGGACAGATATAGGTTAATATGAAAAAAAAAGAAAAAATCGTATTTTGGATCTGATGAGAATAATTTTCCAGCATTTAACAACAGCAATTCTAATCTCGTTTCTTTCGTGACGTTTCACGTCGTGGAAAATACATTTCACTTTATGGACTCTCGGAATGTAAATTGCTTCGGTGGATTGTATGCATGTGCGGACCCAAAATATAGCGCTACTTTACAATTACGCTGGCACGTGTGAATGTGCACCAGAGAAAATCTCGAAAATAGGTTCTAAATTATGCATTATGTATAGAGCTCGTTTTCAGAGGTATTTGTGGGATTACCATTTTGTTTTTCACGTTTCTCATTATTCGCGAAAAGGCTCTGAAAAAAACTACATTTGACGTTCACGCTTTACGTCGGCTACGAGTTTTTCGTACGCATGAGGCTAATTTCAGCTTTTACACAATATTCTCATGAAAATGGACGGGAAAGAAAGCTGCGTTACAGGTTTTTTATAAACCCATAACACGGTTTTTTTTAATAAGAGAATTTTCTATTTTGTTGTATCAACGTCAACTTTTCTCTCGTAAATTTACTTAATGAAATTCAAATTGAATGTTACTTATTATACCAGTCAAACAAAAAAATTGAAAAAAAACAACAAATATCTAAAGAAACACTCCCTAAATTTATATTTTTAAAACTATGTAACTTTGATTGTCATAACCCAATGACAGATAACAACGAAAAATTTGACTACCACAAAAAAAAAGAAATTTCTTGAAAACCACCTCAAAGAAACCTGCAACTTTTCCAACAAAAGCTTCCTCATTCAACGAATCTGAGTGAATTTAACCCCAGCATTGTTCATGTCCCCGGAATACATTGCTTCACGTGCACCTTAGCTGCGCCCTTGTACAGACCGTGCTTATTATTCCCGTCTATTGTCAAGGGTTTGTTGTTTTGTGGTCGATGCTTTATTCGAATACTAGATTAATCCCAGCGTCCTTGCCATCTGTCTCTTTGGTTTTCACGTGCAGACGCACGAGGAGCGCGTGGCAGCCATGACAGGACTAGTAGGAAAGTCTGCCGAGCTTGGGAATTACGAAAAAGCACAATGCCAACGGCGCCTCGTTACCGTTATCTCATAATTGTGACAAAATAATAGTCACGTGCGAGTAAAAACAAGCGAGAGGAAAAAATTTCACCGCTCATTTGGACTAATAACGACGCGGGCCAAAAGAGAGACTTGTTGGAACTTTGGACAAAAAATATAGTACATCGTGGAAATCATTTGACGAAGCGGAAAAATGGGGTCTCGAGGTGGTCGACACGCGTCTAGCCACAATTGCAGAGAATTTTTTGTGTAAAGGGAACGAGAGTTTTGAGAGAAAAAAAATTGGATTCGTTAGTTTAATCGTTTATGATTCATGAAAAGAGGAGAAAATACAAACGAAAGAATATTTGAATTCTGACGAACTTGGGATTGGTTTATTTTAAGTTATATTCGAGTATTATGGTAATTAAAACTCAACAAGGTTTTGGGATAGAATTTATATAATATTTTTTGTGTCAAAACTGTTTTAAGAAAATTGAGAATAATTATCAACAGTACAATATAATTTTGTACACTTGAGTGGTAAAAAAATGTTGTTTATTTCAAAATAAAATATTTAATAGTGAAGTTAAGAAAAATAACTGTTATGTAACAATATCACGTTGTGTTTAAGTAAATAATTTTTTATTTTATATTGAAAAAACTTTCATTGAATACTATTGTTCTAATAATAGACATTATAAATGATGTAGCAAAACATTTAGGAATTATTAATCATTATTTATTTATTTATTTATTGCTCGTTATTTTTTTTGGTTCATGAAAAAATTTACATTTTATCAAAAATCTATTGAGTGATGTGGCCTCTAGATGTAAGTAGAAAATTTTTAATTTGCTCAGACGTTTTCACAATTTTCATATTTCTAAGAATTTTTTAATTGCTATTCAAAAATTGCATGTTATTTACAGAATAATTGAAATTCACAAAAGGTTATGAAAAACTGCTTAGTTTTGACAAGTTCAAACAAATAGTAGCTTTCTGAATTTGTTCAACATTTTGATTATTTTGTTAATTTTGAAAAATTCTGAATAAAAATTTTTGACTTGTGTGTTCTCAAACAAATACGTTATTTATTTTCAAATATAATTATTTCGTTTCTTCAAGTCTGTGTAAAGATGTTTGAACATATTTTAGAAAATATGTATTATATTGTAAAAATTTAATGAAAATATAAAACGAAAATGAAAAAAAAAAATGATAATTCTAGAAAATCGTTCTAAATTTCATGAATACTAAAATAATGCGAAAAATTCTAAAAACTTGTGAATATCGAAAGAAAGTTCATAGCTTTTATTTTTAAATTTACAAAACCTTTCAATTCTAGAGCATATAACTATAAATTCGTATGAAAATTTATGAAATTTCTTAAAATCATAAAAATACTAGAAAAATGCCAAAAATAAAATTAAAAAAATTATAGAATAAAATGATGTAAAAAAATATAATAACATAAAATAAAATAAAAAAAATAAATAATAAAATGGAATAAAATAATTTAAAAAAAAACATAATTAAATAAAAAAAAAGAAAAGAAAAGAAAAAATATAATAGAATAAAAGAAAATATTGAACAACATAAAATAAAATTCAATTAAAAAAAAATTCAATTGAGTGAAATTAAAAGAAAAAATAACATAATTAAATATAACAAAATAAAAAAAAATTAATTAATATAAAAAAAAATATTATATAAATACTGTAAATTTGTATTTAAAAAACAATTTCATAAAAAATTGATATGAATACTTAAAATTGTTGAAGTTTTCAATACTGTTGAATCGAATTCTAAGATTCAGTTACATAATGCATTAGAATACTGGAAGTTCATGAAAATAAAATCAAAGACCACAAATTTTATATATATTATAACGTTAAAAACGAAAATTTAATAATCTGTGGATATATAATTTTCTCAAAAATACTTGAAAATGTTGAATTTTTCAAACTTGGGTTCGTATAAGGCATCAAATTATGGGAAGCTTCAGAAAAATTCAAAATAACACTTGAAAATCCTTCAAGTTATATAAAAACTGGAAAAATAATAACAAAATAACAGGTATTGTTGAAAAACATTTTACACTTAATAATTTGTGAATGAGAAAAATAGAATTGTATTTTATTCAATTCATATACGAAAAATATGCAACTATAAATTCCAAAAGTTATATATATATATATATATATATAACTTAGTTAACTAATTGATCATACATTGATAAAATTAAGAAATATATTTCATAAGTTTCATAATTATAAATTATATGTTATTTGAATTATAAAATAATAATTATATAATTTGAATATTATCATATATATATATTATTGATAACTTATGAAATATATAATAAAATAAATAATAAAATATTGATAATATTATGAATAAATATCATAAATAATAAATAATATAATCATTATGACAATGAAAAAATTTAATTTATTAATTATTTCTATATTAATAAGAAATTATATTTATAAATTCATAATTTTATATTTACGAATAATATTTATTAATATATATAAAATAAGTTATATATATATATATATATATATATATATATATATATATATATGTAACTTCAAAATCCTAAAATTCGAAAAATTGATAATTGTGCAAAAAACTGCATAACTCGCCTCAAAAAATTAAGCGAATTAAAAAGTTTGCATGTGGCACCCGCTGTTGATATTCAAAATTTAAACAAGAAGATGAAAATTTCAAATAAATATACTTCACAAATGAAAATTTTCAATAAATCAAAGAATTTTCAAACTGGGAGTGTTTTATTGCAAATAGAAAAGTCTTGTGCAGTTTTTCAAAAAACTCAAAATCGAAAAGGATATTCGAGTTCAACATAGTCTACAAAATTGATTGGTTGAAATTTTCAACTTGAACATCTCTTTTGATTTTGAATTGAGTAAAAAGTGGCAAAGGACTTGTCAACTCAGAAAAATACGGAGAAAAATTGTAACATTTAAAAAAAAAATGTATTTCATATGTTTAAAAATATTTCTTACAAAAATCGAAAAAATTGTATCAATAGTTTCAAAAACCTGTATAAATAAAAAAGTTCAAAAAATAATTCTTAAATCCCACAGAAACTAAACGTACTTTCAAAAACTAATACCGAAAATTTTTTCTGCTTCCGCCGCCGTCATTCATCATCATCAGTCTAAAACAATAAGGAAAATACTCTATACCGAGGTTCTTATTCAACGCCGAAACAAGTGAAAATTAAATTCCCAACACTTCTCGACATTGAAATTCACCACGAGCGCTATCATTAATATCATCCGTAAGTATAGCGCGCCCGACTTGAGCCTCATTTAGTACTAGCTTAAACCACTTTAAGCTCGGCGCAACCACAAATAAATTATGGCGTTCGAGCCGACCTCATAAGTCCAGTGGCCTGGCACTAATTCCGAAAAACGCAACGAGAAAAACACAAGCCAAGCCAACTTTTTGGCACGGAAAAGATTGTCCAAAGTCCTCGAGGAAGACACGAGAATTTGTCCATTAACCGCGTACTCCGGCAATCATAAACACAAGAAGACCCCGGCCCTTTGTATTTCCCGTTCGCCAAGCAAATTTTTTCCTCGCTTCGAGCGTAATTGCGTGATTCATTGTCGAGTCCGCGAGCGCCGCAACAGTGCCAGAACGATAATGAAGCAAAGTACACGCTCCCGGCCATTACCACATTTTACTTTACAAGTTCCGCGTGAACAACCATTCGTTTCGCAAAGCCCGCGATAGTCGCGACTTGCCGTCTGCGGCGAGCTTTCCGGATGGAAAAAAAGTCGGTGACGGTCACGTAACTGTCACATTCTGTACACTGAGAAAAAAAAGTAGTAATTTTTTCTAAAAATGTTGTAGATTTTGTTTATTTGTTAAATTACAAATAAATAAGAAATAAATAATATTGAATAATTTATCTAGGAAACTTTTAAAAATCACCTATTATTCAAATAATATTTCATCTTTTTTTTTAAAGCGCTCAACTTTCTATGAGTGAGAGAAACATGACATTGAACAACGAAGTTTCGGTATTTCAGAAAAAAACAGTGGAAAACGCGGCGGCTAAAAGTACCGTATCGCGATTTGCGGACGTATATAACGCACGACGTCGGGGCCCCGGAATCGCAATGCGTCTTCATTAAGCCGCACGCATCATCGCTCGGCGTCGGCTATTTTATGGTCGCATTTACGGTCGCGCGCTATCGCGAAACGCTTTCGACGTCGATCAAAGGTCGTAAAATATCCTGGGCACGCAGCCCGAAAAAAAGGCTTTTTTTAGTCATATAAAATGCCGTTTCAAGGAAAAATGAGGGCCACTGACAGTCAAATATGAAGTTGAAGTTGACTTGTAATGTTATAATGCAGCACACTTGACAATATTGATTTTTATGAAATTCATAATGAGACGTGTTATTGATGATTTGGGTCAAAAATGAATTTATTACAAAAGTTTGAATATAGAATATGTATAGTCTGGAAAAAAGAGGGGTTATTTCAAGTTTCGGAAATGATATAGAACTGCGACATTTTGCTTGTTATAACAATTGTTTTAAAATAAGTAGAGAAATATGAAGGAGTCGATTTTGTAATCTGAAAAAAAAAATTATTTGATGTTTCACTGGAATCATTATTAGACAAGCTCTAAAATGTTTTTTCGGATTATACATATTTTTTTTATTTTATTTGCTATCAGCGTGTAATCTGCAATTACGTTAGAATTTTTTTTTCTTAGTTGTAAGTTTCAGTTTTACAGAGTACGACTTTTAATTTTGAAATATCAGCAATTTTTTTATGTAGAAAAAATAAAGACACTCTGCTTTAAACGAAAGTTTTTGAAATTAACAAAAACTTTTCCAGAATAATTACTTTATAGATGTGAGATGAGATTTGGTTTTTGACAGATTCAACTAGTTATGAAAAGAAAAAACTAAATGGAAAAAAAATATGGAAGGAAAAATGTATCATTCTTATTTTTCATTTAAAATGAATAACAAGAAAAAATATACGATCTCACAGTTGTACGCAGATTTCATTCTTTAAGAAGTTCGAAAAAACATGTAACTTTTAACCCCTTGAAATCCTACAAATATATTACGAAGTTCCCGGATTCTGGAAATAAGTTGTGAAGAATTGAGAATTTTTATACTTTGTGATTTTTCAAGTTACATATTATAGCTATGTCGAACTCAAAATTAAGATGTTATAAATACAAATCAAAAGAATTCTCGTTAGAAAATCTTCAAGTTTAAATGAAGTATTAGAAAAATAAAAAAATCACAGAATGTTATTGTGAAAAGTCGATAATCTCATGAATGAAAATTTTTTATTTCGAAAATCACATAGTAATTGGATATTTTCAATGCAATAGAATGTTTGTTCCGGAATTCTTGATATACAATAATTGAAACAATCATTTTAGGATCTGAGAAAGGAAATTTAATTTCTTCATTTGAAAAAACCACGAATAATGGTCAACTGTTTATAGTAAAAGACAATACCAATTGTAAATTAATTTTATACCTTATTAAACATTGAAATTGTGAATACTCATACATACAAATCTATTTCAGAGGTTTTCATAATCTTTTCACTTTTGTTGAACCAAAAATTTGCCTTATCATTAGATTTGTAAATGGATTAAAATCTTAACAAGACTTATCAAATTATTGAAACCCATAATCATATCTTCTATCTTTCAAAAAAGAGTTTAGGAATATTAAAACCTAAAAAGTTTCCAAATTGTGAAACTGATAGCTCACATAATTTCTATTTTAGAATCTACAATACCTGAAAACCAGAGTTTTCAAAAATAAATATTCACAAAGTTGTAGATTTCACATAAATTTATTATTGTTTTAGTATAAAAAATTGAAATTAGAAAGGCTTTAAATATCGATATTCAAATGACAAAAGTAAAAAATGTTCAAGATTGTAATTTTCATATTTCGACACCCAATTATCGTTATAGAAAACAGTAATCGTTAACTTATATAATTCGAACATTGGAGTCTGTTTATTTATAACTACGACTTTTTCAATACACTTATTAACATCTCAAATAACTAAAATCCAAAATCATTCCTAAATCTATGAAAGTGTACAATCAACATTGTAATTATGATTTTTCACCTCTTGACAATAATTTTATAGTTTATTCATCTTGTGTACAATATTATTCTTCAATCAACCGTTTTCTTATTACATATTTATTATAAAAATTTCTATATCAACATGAAAAATCTTAAATTCACATTCTAAACAACAGAAGAAGAAAAGAAATAATGAAAAAAAAGAAATAGTAGACTATAAACAATCCTCATAATTTTTAGTAATATCCATCATTAAAAAAAACCCACAGAAAAGTTTTTTCTTCCAATCCCGAACTTTTCCACGCCGCCCATCATGACTCTCGATGCCATTTTCAAAATCCTTTATCCCCCCCCCCTCCGACCCCACTAAATCGCGTTAATCGCTGGTCGAATAATCGGTCGCATTATTTCGCGACTACCAAAGATTTATTCGCGGACGTTTCGTGTCGATCGATAACCATCCCGGCGCCGTAACACATGCACCGACTTCGATTCTGGGGCCAGTCGACATCTGTAATTAGCCCCATATCGGCTTTCGCGGATTGCCAGCGAAAGAATTATATTCACCCGGCGGGAATTAATTTCCCAACGTTCTCCCCCCCCCCCCCCCGCCCCTGGCTAGAACTCCAATCGTCCTTATCGCGCCCCGGGCAACTTGTTTAAAAGTTCATTAACATTTCCCCGGATGAGCCGGCATTCGAAAAATGTTGGGCGGCGCGATAAGCGGGGCTTTCTCAAATAATCAGGTGAAGATGCCGGGGCGGAATGTCGATCTTTAATACTCGCCGTGTCAGCGGGTATGAATTCATCATGCTCGCCTTATTCTTTATTCCCGGAATCCCGGATGGAATCCGAATCTAATATCTCGAACCGCGATAGTTGTGCCGTCGCGTCGGCGCGGGGACAATTGCGGAACACTCGACGCAAGTCTTTTGGATAATATCCGAGGGTGTTTCCCAGAAGCGGGAATTAATATAGATGGATATGAGGTATCCGCGGGGCGACGGCTGCCGCTGACGTGTATGACTCTTCGGATGGGAATTGCGAGCTTCCGACAGGACGTTCGGCCATGCAAAACGATAGATATCAGCGCACTTAAACGCAACTTTCGAGCCCTTGGAGTGGACGCTTTTGCTCGCGTGTGACTGGCGTTGATGGGTTATCTCACCTTTTACGGGAGCGAGAAAAAAAAGTGCGTCGGATTGGGGAGGTTTTCGAATTGACGCTTCGTGCATGGGGAAAATGATTTGGTTACTGCGACCGTTTATTTCGTAAAATATGGACTAACCAAAACTTTGGTTACGTCAATCAAAACTTTTATGTTATAGCGACTAATGCTCGATTTTAATGAATGGTACTGAGGTTGCAGTAACCAATAATTTGGTTATCATACCTAAAACTTTGGTTGGCTCATATTTTACAGAATTAATGGTTGCTATAACAAAAAATTTCTTCCTGTGTGGGGTCTCCAGGCGCGTAGGTTAAATGTTTAAAATTTGGAAAAAGTTATAACAGGGAATAATGTGGACTGAAAGTATGAATATAGAAGCAAGAAAATTTAAATTTTCAATTGAAAAATGAGAAAAGTAATTGAAAATTTAGCTTTTCAAATCGAGAAAAAAAATGGTTAGTAGGAGGTCTTTTATTTTACTAATCCCTAAAAAAAGAAAATATCCTGGTATCAAAAATATTATTTCTAAGACCAAATTTTAGTTATGAATATACAGATAGGAAAACGTAGAAAATTATAAGAAATCTACGAAAGTACTAATGATTTAGAAAAATTTTGAACCCTGGAGCATCGAATTGTAAAAATCTATAGTAAAATATTAGAAAAGAATCAGAATATCTTTCAAATAATAGAGAAACAGAATTCTGCAGAAGAACTATTTTCTTTAAGATCTGAAGAAATACCTACGATCTGGAACTTTCAATTCTATAGTTTCAAGATCTAAAAACAGTACATAGCTATGTATGATACTAAACATCTATAAAAAGACTGTGAAATCTCTAACAATTCTTAAACTACAAAAAACAAAGTTTAAAATTACAAGAAATCAATATAATATAAGAAAACAATTGAAATTCTTTATTTTTCCATAAGTATGTAAAATTACTAAATATTGATCAAAATTTTAATTCTAGAGTATCAAATTTTACAATACTTTATAGTAACCGAAAAAAAAAAAAAAAATAGATATTTCCATATAAATACTGAAAAAACCTTCAAAGTTACATTAATAATAAAAAATGCGGAAAATATTGAAAATCTTTATCAAATCGTGAAAATGATTATCAAACAAGTTAGAAAATTTTTCATTCTGGAATATGTTATTTTAGACGTGTATATAGAAAATCGTGGAAATACTAGGAAATTTTTTGAACAGTGAAAATAATAAAAAAAAGGACAAAATTTCACTAAATATCTATGCAGAAGGTACAGTTTTCTAAAAAAAATGAATTAAAACGTGGAAATTTCTAATGCTAATTATAGCATCGAATTATATGAATCTATAGTGCTATCTATGGAAATACTAGACATTTTATAAAAATACCATAAAATAAAGTCACAATCAATTTAACGGTATCAAATTTTAACATTCTTTTTAGTAACCAAAAAAAATTAGCTGCTTCCAAATAAATACTGAAAATTCCATTAAAGATCCATTGATAATAAAAAAAAATGCGAAAAATATTCGAATTTTTCGCACCGCAAAAACTATGTAAAAAATATTATCACACAAGTTCGAAAATTTTAAATCCTAAAACATGTTATTTGAGACATGTATATAGAAAACCGTAGAAATACAAAAATTTTTTCAATAGTAAAAATAGTAAAAAAAATCCTATAAAATTTCACGAAGAATCTATGAGAAAGGTACTGTTTTCTGAAAAATCAATTAAAATTAATAATATGTGGAAATTTTTCATACTATGTCATTGAATTCTAGAAATCTATAGTGCTATCTGTAAAAAAACTTGTAGATTTATGAAAAAACCATAAAATAAAACGAAATTTAGTAAAAGTATACAACTTAAAAATTATAGGTATTCATGAAATACATCAAATCTGTGTTAGTTCGAAAATATTCCAGTTTTTTTAACCATTCATTCCTAGAGCATCGAATATTGTGAAGTTCAATAGAAATCCCTATAATATCAGAAAATACTATAAGTTGTGTTCATACCAAATAACTGTATAAAATACAATTGAAATCTATGGTATCATCCGAAAGTTGTGTAACTTCGAAATCTTAAAATTTGAAAAATTTGAAAAACTCACTTTTATAAGCAGATTGAAATCAATTAAAAATTATCGAATCATAAAGGAAATATTCTTTTATCTTCTCGAAAAACCCGTCTCGAAAATTATTTCTGCCTACGCCTCTGAATTGACGTATAAATATATCGATTTCTTCGAAATTTTGACTTTTAACCTACAAGTAACTTCGTTGAGGATACTTTTAAATTTTTGTATTTATGGTACGTTACATAAAATTTCTAAGCTGTCGTTGAATCTCAAAACAGTTTTCAATATATTCCAGTACTAATTGAATTAATATAACACCAAATGTATCAACGAACTGTTAAAAAAGAATGAATTTATATTTCCAGTAAAAATAAAATGAAAATTGCAACGATTTCAAAAACAAATAAAATTATTACACTAACACAACTCGAGTTTGTGAACATCGCAAAATTAAAATCAAAAGTAAACGTTTCTAAATTACCCTAAACGTGACAAATTGGATCCAATGAAACTCCAGTCAGGTCAGTTCAAAATTATGAAATCTTTCCCCAAGTTTGCGAAACACCCATCAAAATTTTCCTTCAACCGTTAACGAACCCAATTTAATAGCAAAGTTTGCACAACGCAACTATGTATTCAAATTCATGTCAAAATTTCTCAGTTTGGAGAATTCCAGAACGTTTTGCACGCATCGAACTCTGTTTCTAACTCTCCTCTATAACATACAAAGATTTACATCTCTATCTACAGTTAAACATTTTCATACCAAATATTTCCGTAATTTCACGTTCATTAACTCAACCATTTCGATCATTACACGAAAAAAAATTTATCATTCATTATTCATAAGTTGTATGACAAAACTTTGAATAAAAATCAACTATGCATATTTAGAATAACAAAAGTGTTGAGTCTAGCATTGATTATTTCCTTATAAAATTAATAAAAAAAATTATTTATTTCTTATATATTATTCATAATTTCCATATTCGAAATTACACAAATCAAATTTCGAAAACTAGGAACTTTGTGGCCATCAATTCCATGATATTCGTGATACTCATCGATCCCTGTAAAATTTCCCTTTTTCGTTTTGTTCGCCGGGAAACTTTATGAAGTTCGCATGTGTACAACGCGTGTTCGCATAATGGATGCCAAGCTGTCGAGGGCCTTTTTATTATGACGAACGATGACTGAGTTGCGCACGAAAAATGCCGGCCTTGCGATGTGTACAAGGCAACCTGGCCGGGGGGTCTCGACACCGAAACCGTAACGTATTCGCGACCCACGCTACAATATGTTGCTCAAAAATAAGATAAAAATTACCGCCAACTTTTCCGGCAAATTTATCAACACTGCATTTTTCATAAAGGGCCCGGGGCGATCTGTCTTGGCGCTCGTTTTATTACGATTCAAGTTTCGAGAGAGGCGTTTAATATTTCATAATGTATTTTGTTCGCAACTTTGAAAGCGCGCCTCGTTTTACGCCATACGACGGGATTAATTTTTCCGGGACATTTTTCTTCACTTTTAACTTTGAAAGCGAGAGCAACGTCGTTACTTATACTTTGAACACTTCTCCACTCTCGGCGGCGCCAATTTTGTAGCCAAAAGTGGAAAGCGTGTTCTTCATTGTCGGTTTCACGGAAATTCGGGCCATCATGAATAAGGCATGCCGGTATTAGAGGTTACAAAAGAATAGGCACTCTCTGGCTATATGCTCAAATGTCTAATACCGCGGGAGAGCTTTTCAAAATTTGGGACGGGCCAGGGCAAACACCGCTTTTTCACTTCGGATCAGCAGTGTGAAAGGGATTTTCGTCAAAGATGAGGCAAAAATCACACGAAAGCGATATAAATTTCAGCCTTCATTAGCCTAATTAATTTCTTTCATTATAATGTGCAAATGACTACTGAAAATTGTGCAAAAATTCATTGAATTTGACTAAATTTCATAAAATGAACATTATCAAACAAATATTTACAGTCAGCAACTAAACGAACCACTACAACAATAAACTTAACATAAACATAACAAATTGAATAAACAACGTATTCTTATCTTTATCAAGAAAACTTCAACGGAGACTGACTTGCTGTAAAATCATAAGCTCCATACACTTTTTGTTTCTTCCACATTATACCCACCACACGCCTCTTATAATTAATGAAAAATTTTATCTGGAACATCGGATTTTAACGAGTAGTCTTCCGCGTTCCGTGGCTTGTTCGAAATCAGGTTAATTGCGCGGCTAAATGAAAATCTCGGTTTTTGGGGGAAGTGCTTCATTTTCGAAATTGTCCCGTTTGCATATTTCATCGTACTCTGGCGCGCACTTTTCCGCATCATACAGGGCATTAAGAATTTACGGGAAATTTTAACTTCCCCCCGAGAACAACGCCAGAAGATTTTATGTTAAAAGCGCAAGCAACATTAAAGTTTTTTTCACTTAATGGTTATTAATGGAAACTTCAACATAAATAATCAACTAAATGACGTACACTCTTTGTTCATCTTATGAATTATAGAATAAACAGTAGTATCTGTTGAAACAATTTTCGAGCATTGTAATTATCGATAAATTAGTTGATTACGAAAATCATGATCGTAACTCTCAGGTACAGCATTAATCAAGACTGATGTTATGGATGAATGAACAATTTCGAAAATGAGGGAATAATAATGGAAGTTCGGCATGCACTCTGTTTGATGAAATAATGTTATTATTATAATGAAAATCATCGCAGTGGAAAACTTCCGTTGCTGAGTTTAATTGTGCGATGCACTGACTGGAAAAATTTGGTCGCATTTATTGATGGAAACAATTTCCCGACTTATCGCGAAATGACGAACCTTTGTTAGATCGAGATTTTCATCCCTCGAGATATCCTCTCGACTCTTCCGACGCGTTACTTGTTTTGATCGGGCAATCTTGCAAAACAGTATTGTTATAGCATTCTCAATTGAGGTAGACATAACCACGAAAAATAGTAACATTTGCCCTAACCTCAGATGTGGTTGTGACGACCACAGCAATAGTGTTGTTTCATCTTCTTTGGAAGACAACTACTGTGCGGATGTGACAACCACACAAATCAAGCTGTAACTGCGATGTAGGTGCAGCAGTCACTTGATTGTACTTGTATGACGATTACTGCGTGGTTTTATTTATCATCATCATTATTTATGTATTTATTATTTATCCATATCATTGATTTGAACATATTTGAACAATATTATGATTGTCGTTTGTTTACTTCTAAACCATAGAGTTAAGGGGGGAGACCTACCTTAACGGCTGAAATCGGTCTCAAACTTTGCGCGTGGATTGCGGAAAAACTATTGATGATATGAACCCCAAATTTGGCACAAATAAAGTTCATTCAATATACTACAAGATGACATATGTCGTTTTGCAAAAATATTACCTCGTTCGCGAATCCAAGCCTACAAAGTACCACATTCACATTCTGCAGAGGCAAACGGCGGGACTTCTACAGCTTCGGGAACTTAGTGTACAAAAAAAATGTTCATTCAAATTTGTTAGATATTTAACTCTACTATAACTTGACATTCTTGGTTAAAAAGAAACTATTAATCAAATTATAGCAAAAAAAGTAAAAAACTTGATTTTTTTGTGTTGTTTTTTGCAAAAAACTGTTTAAACAAATTCTTTTTTGCAAAATCGGGAAATGTCAATTTATGGAGCGTTGTTGTAGGTTCAATAAAAAAAAAATATTTATGAAAATCGGTCAAGCTGTTCCTTCTCTACTTGTCCCACCGTTTTCCACTTCAGGTGAGACTTTGAAGGCTTGGATTCGCGAACGAGGCAATATTTTTGCAAAATGACATATATCACGTTGTAGTATATTGGATAAACTTCATTTGTGCCAAATTTGGAATTCCTATCACTCACGGTTTTCCCGCAATCCACGCGCAAAGTTTGAGACACGATGTCAGTCGTTTAGTTAGGTCTCCCCCCTTTAATAGCAAAACATCCTAACCTCAAAACATGATCTGCTTGGCCTTTATCGATGCATATATATTATCGCGCACGTCCATAGCGATTAATTACCAATTTTCTTCTAAGACGAGACTCACCAACCCAATAGTTTTCAGGAATTCCTTGCATTCTTTATTCATTTTGTGACCCTAAACATTCACAATAAACGCAGTTGTAAGCGTCGTAAGTCAACACACATATTTTAAGGTTGGTGCAACTTGAATGAATGTCTGTCACATCGCCACAATGTAGTAATCACAACCACAGAACTTAGTTACTGTCGTAATAGATATTGCAACTGGATAAGGTTGCAATGATGACTTTGTGTATAGTTCATGCAACTATCTGGAACATACATACACAATTAGCTGATGAAACTTCCCGTATTAGTCACTAGCTAGAAAACATTATAAGGCAAAAAATTTTGAGGTTGTTAGATCTTTTATAGCCGCAAACCTCTCAATTTTTTTTTAACCAAATTAGTTTTTTTTCGTGTGAAATTAACTCACGTATGTATAACAGTGCGCTAAGCTTTTCACGTGAAGGGCATTTGCCCCTAAAAAATAGCTCTCCGATAAAGAGTAGCATTATAACTTGTGACTCAAGTGGCGCCCGACGGTATGTTTGTTAAATACGCCACTTGAACGTCAATTCGAGCAGCCCGGATTGTTTGTTTTCCCTTTAACCATTCGCGATAATTATTCATCGTTGCTTTTATTCGCGCACCCCCATCTCGCCGGCGTAAAATAATGACTTGCCTCCATGAAGGAGTACTCGCAACCCTCTCCACGTTTGCTTTTTTTAACTCTCTCTCTCTTTCCATATTATTTTACGTTTCAAAGAATTGACCGCGAAAAGAGCCCGCGATCTCGTACACTTTTTCTTTCGTTATTTACGACCCTCGAAAGCCCGATGCACACAACGAGGCTCGGTCTTTTTTCCGCCGCCGAGTCACGGCTTAACTTACAATTTGTTGGATTGCCTTTCATATCGTTCCATTTCATCTTTTGCGCCTCGACTGTTCCGGTGCGAGGAGGCGTTGATTTTAATATGTAATGAGGGAGGAAATAGCAGGAAAAATGGTATAAGGCGAGGGCGAATTCGTGGCTTTTACGTTTTCAATGCGGTTACGCTTCTTGGAACTTTCATTACGTTGAGTAAGTACAGGCGTTGGGAGATCGAAGGGGTGAGGGGAGGTTTTTTACCATATATATTTTTACAAAAAGTGGTTATTTTTTGACCTGTGAAAATAACTCATTTTATACTAAATTTGTTATAAAGTTTGTATAGTACGTCACACGTTAGAAAATCTGTTTTCAGTCCATTTCTTCTAAATTTTTTCCAAGAGCCTGCAATCTGAAACATCCATTCTCGCAATTGTCGCACTATCAAGAAGAATATTTTCAATCGCTGAAACTCGAATTTCTTCTTCCACTATTCCGATGTTACCTCATGGAATTATATCGACGACTTCATAAACGCGTTCGAACTCGTTCCAAACAAGTTGGGAGCTTTCGAATCGAGGAGGCGAGAAAAGTCATTTCACCTCGATCTCCCCGATGAGTCTAAATTTTTCATCTTCTCCCCGTAATGCGGAAAAATTGAAGGTAGAGCGAATAGCTATGTCCACGGGGTCAAGAACAAAATGGCTCATCGGCCACGTGCTCGCCTAACCGCGTTACCCGTAAAGCAATCATTTCTTCCGCTAGAAATGGAATCAGCGAATCAGAGCTTGGCCGGCGCACCCTTAAGTCGGATCGAATTGGCCCGGGCGAAAGAAACGCTATCTCGCGTCATTATCTGGCCTGTCCTTGTGCCCGCAGGACAAGGAAATTGAATGGCCTCGCTGAATCCAAATGGAAACTTTGTCTCGCGCTTTGTTGTCCTCTCGCCCCCTTCTTAATCGTCCCGTTTCCCGTCGTAAAAGCTCCCAAATTTGAGTGGCAAGTTAATCGACGGAGCACGTACATTGCGATAAATAAAGGGGCGTTTCGGCTTTAAATCGCGAGGGGTTGAGAATGTTGAAATAGTCGGTGAGTGGTGTTTCGAAGGAGGAACAGAGGAGTTTTAGTCTGAGAAAAAAAACTAGTAATTTGTTCTATGAATATTGGAAAAAATACTGTACTTTAGGGGATGCCAGAAGTATAAAAGTTACAGTTAATTAGAGTTTTAGATTCAATGAATAAAAAATGAAAACGATGACATGAGAAAATTTCTCATTTTTGAATTTTTGACAAATTTCGTTTGAGTCGACATGAAAATTAATAGTCGATTGAATTTTCTGATAAGTCATTGGAAATTTACCTTTTTTTTTATTATATTTTTACATATTGCAATCGAATGATTTTTTTGAATATACGTACCTACTTATTACATTTTCACCACAATTACTCCCCACCCTAAAAAAAAATTCTCGTCCTAATCACTGCAACTTACACATTTTCCACAACATATATCAGTGATATATATGTTACAATGATTATGATTCAAGTATGATGATAAGTAATCAATATTACTCATTTTTATAAACATCATTCATCATCTTTGATGATATACTCAAAGATTTCGTAATACAGAAAACTTTCACTTATTCAAACTAGCGCGGAACGTAAACATTCGTTTTCCTAAACTGAGGGGAAGTCCCCACCACCGCTCCGACCGTTCGGAAGATTTCTCTCAGCGACGTGGGTGCGAAAGAGACTTGTTTGTCACAGTTGCACCGATAGCCGCTTGAGAGTGGCGGGGGAGTAGGAGAAAGGCCGAGTTTAGTAGAATGGTTTAAATAAGTGGAAGTTTAGGAAAGCGGGAGTTTAGATAAGTGAAAGTCATCTGTAATTGATATGAGGGAAAAATTCGTGAGTAATAAGTTGATTCAAAATTTTTAGATTTCGAAAATTTTGAGAGTGATGGAAATTTAAAGCGTTCTAAAAATTTGCAACAAAAAATAGTCAACAAAATTGTTTGATAAGTATATCAGAATTGATTAACTATGAAAGTAAAAATCTTTCGATGATTTCAGTTATTCCGAACTTTCCGTCAAAGTTTAGAAAATGTCGAAAATTTCGGGGATTTCAAGAACTTCAATATTGTAAAAATGTACTCATTTTTATGATTGATGATTCATAATCTCAAGTGATTATTCAAATGCAAAAGTTTAGTCACCTTCAGAACATTATTCAAACAATGGGATTTTTGAAAAATTCATAAATTGTTAATAATTAAAAATGTTCGGAGTTTGTATATTTTGAGATTAATGGAAACTTTGAAGGTTTTGAAAATTCGTCACAAATAAAAGTCGAAAAAATTTATTGATAAGTATATTAAAATTTAAAAATTATGAACATAAAAAGGATTCGTCAATTCCCCTTCGAAAATTTCCGTCAAAATTTGAAAAACGTTGAAAATTTTTAAGATATTGACCGTCCTTTAATCATACCTCAAAATCAATATTTCGAATCATGTAGAATTCATTATTCTTGAATAAATAATCGCCTGAAGCGTGAAATAATTTCAAAAAAACGTTTCATGAAATTTCAATTGATAATAAAGTACTGTCAAATTTCTTATTAATTTGCAATGTTACCATGAAACTTACTTATAACTTTACTATACATATACCAACGAAATAAACAGAAAATCTAAATCAAAAAATTTTATTATTTACTAAATTTCCAGCAACACTTTTTTTTTTAAGGGAACAAAAATATTGTTGCAATTTTTCTCGTGTTTTTCTGATTAAAGGTATAAAGTAACTGGCCTAAAAACACTGAATTTTAAGTTTTTGACGTGTCCTTGAGCCTTGTGAAGGACCTTTATTCCAATACCAATCAGCATTTTTCAATGATGAACGTTGAACCGAAGAAATTTTTTACGAACGTTTCGATAATTTATCGAATAAGACACAAACGTTGTAGATATATTCAATTTCGTAAATGTTTAATAAAGGGGGGAATATATGGTTATTCCAACCTATTAGTTAGATATGCTATCAAGCATTTTCACTTTTTGTCTTTGAAGACCAAGTTACAACTCATAAACATGGACGATTTTTCAATCTAGAATAATACAGGGCACGTCATGGCCATGGGAAGTGATCCATGAGATAGTTATTAATATAAAGCAAAATGACATAACACATGTCAATTATATGTCCCACTGGCATCACTGGGATGCCATTGCATACTTCTTACGTGCATGGGTTAGGAAAAAACACAAATAAATAAGTAATTAGCAACACATTCCTGGGTACAAATTAAGTTGACGATGCGACATTAGTTATGGATATAAAACACTGCACTGATATTATAAACTGTAGCAGACATAATTCTGCGTACATTGAATCCGTTACACACGGAATTGGTCTGCCGAAGCAGACGCTGTGTGAATTTTTCATGCTCTAGATATTCTCTCCGCACAATATTATGCTTGCGAGAAGCGGACTACCGCGGAGCCTCTAGCGATGGGTAGCCGAAGCTTCGTATTTTAATTTCCGAGGCTCGCAGCAGTGGAAATCAGCGTGTACGCATTCTTAAACAAAACGCAGAAACACGCTTACGACAAATTTTTCAAAGATTGTTAAATCTTGATAAATCGGAAAGTGTCTCGCAAAATCTTTATTGAGAAAGTGATTAATTCATTCATTCAATAAACTATTTCAATCTTATAAATAAATTATAGAACTATAATATAGTTATGAAAATTTATTATATAATTATATTATAGTCACATAATTTATTATATAACCTTATTATAGTTATATAATTTATTATAGTATAACTATAAAAATTTTACAGATGTTATCTGTCAATATATATATATATATATATATATATATATATATATATATATATAAATAAACTATTTGAATTTTCTAAATGAATAATGAATCATGAATGAATGAATTATTAACTTTTATATAGTCATAAAATTCATGACATAACTATATTATAGTCATATAATTTATTATATAATTATTTTATAGTCATATAATTTACTATATAATTATTTTATAGTCATATAATTTATTAGATAACTGTAAAAATATTATAAATAAATGTGATATATAAAAATATATAAATAAACTATATTGATTCATTAAAATACTTTCAATTTGGTTTTTTAATGCATAGAATGTAAAATTTTCAAAATTTCTCATCTATAATATCAAGCTCACGGATTTTTCTGAACTCGGAACTTATATTTTTCAATTTTCATTGTAGCCTTCTTAGTCTTCTATATTGTTTTCGATTTGATTTAGTATTTATCATTAAAATTTTAAGTTGAGAGTATTTAACATTAAAAATTTTGATTTATATTTTATTTAGTAAAATATTTAGTATTCCCAAACTGTTACCACATTTCTCAATCAAGTTTTGAACCTGCGGATCATAAAATTCGAAATTCTTATATTTCGAGTTATCATATGTTTTAAGAAACAGAATATGTCCATTTCTTAGATGCGAATTGACAATTAAATTCAATTTTAGTAATTTTTATTTTCAAAAATCCTCATCGTGAAACCATACAGTCATAAATTCTGTACATATAATTTTGTTTGTTAGTAAAATTCCGTCTTAAAGCGTATTATATTATATTTAATTTTTTTTTTCGTTTCTTCACAATTTCGTTAAATTTTCAAATCTTGCGTATTGCTCGTGTCAAACGATAGCCAAAGTCATGAAAAAACCAAATAATTTTGCTTTTAAAAATCAATCGTTTTGGTATACATTTTTTCTTAAAGGACATTTTTCTAAAATTTCAGTACAATTTCTGTTGAGAGTATATAAATAAATTCATTAACTGTAAAAAACCGCACCTCGATTGCATTATTGATTTCCCTACAATTCATGCTCAAAAAACAGTATCAAAAACGAGGCCACAATGTAAAAGATACCTTTAATTGTTTAAATCTAAATCTGTAAAATTAAAGATTTCACAAACGAAATTTCGACTTTACAAGTACCTAACCTCCTCTCACAAAACTTGCTCGATGTAAGCTCAAACAATTTGCTCGAGCCGAATAAAAACTTTGAATCTTGGAAAGAGAAGAAAACCAAATTAGTGTCATCTCTGACACCAACTGCGATCCTGACAGTTTGACGGTCTAATCGAAAAAAGAGAGGAAAGGATCAAAAAGTCCATTACCTTTTGGCAGTATCTTTTTGCGATCGCTAAATCCACTCAACATTCACTGGAGCCGGGCGCGGGGAAAGAAAATAGAGGAAGAAGAGAGCCGGCCGAAAGTAAGACAAGTCGGAGATGGCGCAAGCAAGAGCGTTTGGCGCTGCAGCGTCGTGAGCGCGTTAACGGATAACTTCAAGTTACGTTAAATTAAACAGAGGGAAGATAAGTTGGGCGTGTCACTAACTTCATTCTCAAGCCATTCTATTCTTGCACTTCTGAAGTGCGCTGTGTACACTCTGTAGTTTCGCGCTCCAGACTTATACGGGTACTTGTGCTTAGCTCTAATTCGTTAGTGAAAGAGCACAATTGTGTAATTAACAACCGCTTCCGCGAAATTTTTGTCCCCGGCGTCGAGGGTGGCGCTAATTTTCTTGCCATTAAGTAAAGGCTTGTCTTTGGCGCGCTGTTAATTCCGGGCGAAACTTGGAACCACGATTTTTGATCTAATCTCGTTAGCTGGGTAAACGTCTTATATTAGAGGACATTAATGCGACGCGTGGTACGACAGAATAACGTGATGTCTTTGTACATGGATTAACTTATTTGTCTTTGATTGTTCATCTGAAAGATCTCAGTGGCGTAGAAAAGTTTAAGAAATTTTGTTTGTAGAAATGTTTTCGAATTTTTGTTAAATATTGTATGGTGATCAATTTTTGGAGCCAATATTACATTTATTACACAAATTTACATATTACCATGGATATGTGTTTATAATCCTGGTGAGGGAAAAATTTATGCTGAAATATTGAAGAAATCATTGTTTCATCATTCTCATTATGGATTTTCAAAAAATCAGCATCAAAAGTTGATCGACATTAGACTATGATAGTATAAAATCGATGATTATTTTATGAAAAAATGTTTTATTGGAGTAGTTTAATTACATATTATAATTTACTTTACAGATTTTTATTTTGATGAAATATTTGATAAACTGTAAAAAATTTTTATTTTTGTTGGATTATTGGTGAATTAATCGAAGATTGAACGATATAATTTTTCCTTTACAATGGTTTTCGAAAAAACGTAGACTCTAAAATTTGGTTATTTTTTTTGGTATTTTGAGAAATTTTAGTATTTCGAAATTTTATTCAATATGATAGAACGAACAAAATAATAATGACAGAATGAATATTATCAAATAAAAATAGAAAAATTTTTTGAAGAATCAAGACTAAGTAAGTATTAAAAATATTATAACTGAAAGAGATTTTGAGCATTTTTGAAAAAGTCTCCAAAATTACTGTGAAATTTGAAAAATTCCTAAAGTAAAAGTTAAGAAACGAACTTTCGTTTTTAAATAGAAATTAATATTCCAATATGAGAATATTTGTACTAAGAAGATTCTTGGAAAATAAAAATTAAACCACTAGACATTTTTGTAAAAATTTTTTATTTGTGAATAAATTAATTTATTTTCTTAAAATATCATAAGTAGTATTTAAATTAAGACCTCAGTACAATTTAGTCTTAGAATCATTAATGAATTATAATTTTGTCTTTTAGTATTTCAATTAGTACTTTTTGAATTCGTGAAAAACAAAAAAATGCCATATAATAGTAAAGATTGCAAAATAACATCTGAATAAAATATTTTGGTAGACATAATTAAAATTGTTCCATACATTTCCATGAATTCCTTCTAAGACTTATTTTTATAACATAAAATGATTTAAAATTAATCACCCAAATGAAAAAATTCAAAAAATTGCTAAAGTAAGCGTTCAGAAATAAATATTAAATACTTGTAATTATGAAAAAATATAAAATAAGAAAAAAATATTAAACCACTTGTGTTTTTGTCAAAAATTTTTAATTGTGTAAAAACGAAGAAACCCATTCATTTTCTTAAAATATGGTAAGTAATATTTAAATAAAAGACTCAGAAAAACTGTGTTGATAGAATCATACATGAATTGTTATTTTGCCCTATAATACTTCAATATTCATATATTTTGAATCCATCAACAACAACAAAAAAATGTTGAAAAATAGTTATATATTGTAAAAAACTTATCATAGTAGGGTCAGAGTTCCTGAAAAAACCACAAAAAATGACTAATTTGTTTTTCACCGAAATTCTGAAAAAATGGTAGTTCACTATCATCATAATGACTCGACAAAAGAAAAAAAAAATTTTTTTCTCAAACAAGTTATTGTCAAATACAGTTTTAAGTAACTTTTCAAACAAATTAATTTTCCTCATAAACAAATCAACCGATTTGAATACGATTTTGAAATAAACGAGAAAATAGAATGAAGTCTACGAAAGTCCTAGAAAATTAATGGAAAAACTTTTTTCACATTATTTAGAAACTTTTGCGGATGTACTTATAATTTTTTTGTATATTTCCATGATTCGTAACAAAAAATGATTTCAAATTGATCACCTGCAAAAAAAAATTACGTGAAAAAAAAATCTGCCCTTCAATTTCTGTCTTGTACCTTTGCAATCATTATTTTCATCTCTTTCTCCACCTCTCTATCTCTGTAACGTCAATAAATAATATTTGATCGTTATAAGCAGCATCGTTTCAACATCCAAAACTTTCAAACTATTACGCGAAGTATTACATACCTTCAAACTTGTGATAGAACCTAGTTAATTATTAATATCGTGCGATGGATAATGAACTCATCAAAGAAAGTGTCGAACAAATTGCGGTATCTTCCCGGCATGAATTTTCACCTTTGATTGCAATCAAAGTCCTGAAACAAAACAAAAGTGAAAAACCGTTCCACTCGTTTCATCACCGAGAAATAGTTCTTCTTGGGTGAGAAAAACTCGATGAATCTCGTTAAATGCTGGAGGTTTCACGCATGATAAAGCGAAGAATTGGCAATCGTGTATCTCTGAATGGTCGGCACGCCCTTGGAATTTCATTGGGATCCAAGTTTCCGAAGGTTGTAAAGGTCCTCGCGCGAGTTAAATCTTTTCGCTATATTTTATCGGGCGCTGCAAGGACGGCTTCGAGGGGACGGATGTAGAAAAACGCTAGTACGGGCGCGGAAGAGCATCCGTATATTTTATCTAAATGATGTCAAAGGGGAGACGCTGTTGGGGTCGCGCTCCTAGCACCGAGTACCATCGTTCTTTGCCGATCTCGACCTATTTTCCAGTTTGGAAAGTAACTCGTTACTCATAACGCGGTATTGGCTCGTGGTTTTTCTGCGAGTGGAAAAATGTTGTTGCGAAAATTGTTGATTAATAATTCATAATTGTATGAATAATAAACATTTCCTCGAAAATAAGAGCCCCTCAAATTATGACATTTCCTCCAAACCACATCACCAACAGCGTGAAACTCAACGCCCGCTTGAGAAAAAAACAATACCTCTATTCTTACTCTCTACTTTTCCCAACCCCAAGTTGGCCACGTTGTTACCACAGAGAATGCATAATAGCAAACGTCAGGGACACAGAAAAAAAAGGAAAAAATCCAGAAAAAACCAAGTAGCCTGGATGGAGCATAGTCGAAAGCAAAGTTTTTCTTCGGAAGGCTCGGAATTCAAAGCTCCGATAGCTAGGGAAAACAGTGGATCTGTTGAAGGCAAGTTGGCAGCACGAAAGCAGCCGCAGTATCGCATGACAAAGAGCTAAACGGGGTTGCGATCTGCTTTGTAAGGAGGGCGAGGACGATTGCAAAGTGTGTGTGTGTTTTTGCGACTATCCGGGCGCCAGTCGTTACCGTTTCTGACTGCACGGGGACGCATTGTGCCGGCCAGAAAGAGCGGCAACTAACCTTGGCACGGCTAACCAGAAGTCAAGGAAATTCTTGGGCTTTGTACAATGCATTCAACTATAAAAGCAGTGGATGTCGCCGAGAGTGCCGTCTTTTTCGAGTGTTTTGGCGTGGCTGCTCGGTACACCATGGGACAAAGAGGATATCCGGACTCGAAACGCCGGCGGATGATAATGGCGAATGAAATTTAGGGGCGATTGAGCTTATGGATGGAGCTGTATAAATCTGTCTCGAGGAATTACAAACTTTGCGATGATAGTTGGATAAAAAAGTACAGCTTTGAATGTGAAAGGAAATGGTATAATAAATATATTGAGAACTAGAAACAACAAGCAATCAAAATCTTGGACATTTTCCGACACTTTAATTTGCTTGGTATTATGTTCCAAGAGGTGGTAGATTAAAAACATCAATCTTCGACACTCGATTCTTTATTTAATCAAACTAGTACTGGACAGAATGTGTCAACTCGGGCAACAAAATTAGTCCAGCTCTACTTTTCGAACCACGTCTTCTTTTTATCTATCTGGTAACAATCTTCGCGATCTTTCACGAGGCCCCGGGGTTGCCTAATCATAGATTATCAAATAACATACGAACTTGAGTGCCGATATCTGGAAAAACAAATAACTTGTTTTTCAGCCTTCAATTCAATGACCATCAATTTCCTAAGATAACTTATTTTTCGGTCTTCTAAATATCTATTTTGTAACGTCCTCGAAAAGAAATAATACTCAGGTGAAATCGAGGCGTAAAATAAAATTGTTACCCGTAACGAAAATATACATAATATATAAAGATCCAACATTGGATTAAAAATGAATTCCTTTAGGTCAAATACAGATTTCTTGACTGTTAACAAAAAATGCATTTAAAGCAACACAAAAACTGTTTTCTTCGACCAAAAACGATATTTATTCGCTTGTATCCAAAAATGAGATTTGTTACCTATAAACGAATCTTATTTGACAGGAATAAACGTTTCTCCCAGTGTATACATCACCCATAATACCCCCGTGACGACTCATAAATGCCGAACTAGCCACTCGGAATTAGTTGAAATTTTCATATCACCGTTCCTCGTCGACCTTGTTCACTATTCTGGACCACAGCGGGGCACTAAATCCAGAGCGCGAGCTCCTTTTATCGGGCGGCAGGGGAGACCTTCAATGGAAATGGCTTCTCGCGAGGGGGGGTTGATATCTGCGCGATTACGAGCCCGGACGTGCAGTAAAGAGGGCACATCATGTGAGTTATCGCAAACGAACGAGAGCAATTAGCCGTGACGGCATCAAATCGGGCCGCCGCGACGGGGTAGAGACGTCGACGGCGGCAAGACGTATACCGACGTAACGCATACGTAAACGAACGAGGAAAGATAATGCCGCTGAGGCATGTCACGATCGAAAATAGGATTATCCGCAAGTTAGGATTGGATAAACTCCCGAGTCCTTGTTGGCTGACTCCTGTCCTGAACGTAATTAGCTGCTGCAAGTTCGCGACGGTTGAAGGATCAACTAATCCCTCTCGGCTCGATACTAACTTTTCGGCAATCCTAATAACATGGTTTGTCGATCTTGGTAGACATGGAAAATTTGTACTAAACGATGAAATATTATTTTTGAGTTTTTAAAATATTACACGGAAAAAACTAACCTGGTCAAAACACCTAAATTAAGAGGTTCGTGGCTATAAAAGATCTAACAACCTCGAAATTTTATGCCGTAACATTTTTTCTAGCTACAGTTACTACTGTAGCTACATAGTTTCAGACTATCATGATTCGAAAAAAGCTCAAAAAAAATTCTTGTTGGATCTTTTTCTGTCTAAAATGAAAGAAAAAATAGTTTGAACGAAATCTTGATTTTGTATGAAAAACCACGTTGATGAGCATACATAAAAAATAAGTTATTTATTTTTTTAAAACACGAAGTTTTGTTTAAATATGAAAAATATGCATGTTTTTTTTACAGACCGACACTTCTTATGATAATAATTTTTTCTACTTTTGATTTTGTTAATTAAGGGGGTGTTCTCATGGATTGGCCGTATTTAAGAGCATTTTTTGGAATTTTACAGTGAGAAAACTATAATTGATTTTTCGATGCGGTTTTTTTAAAAGTTTTTTTAATTCCTAGACTATATTATTTACAAAATTTATATGAAAAATTCGCACGGTTTGGCAACTGCACTCTTGCGAAAATAGGCCTTTAAAAAAAAGTTGGTTGATGGTTCACACCAAATCTTTAAAATGGCTTGTCTGAAAGGTAAGATTAAATGTTTTTTTTAATCTATGGTAGTGTAGTTATCGTCTGACGGAGGCTTTTTTTTAACTTAAAAATTTTCTAAATGGCAGACTATAGAAAAAAAAATCGTTTTTTTTTCACCTTTTTTTTAACTTTAAAAATTCACCAAACATTTGTTATAAACAATAGGAGAAAAAACGTCCGTCAGACGATAGCGAGTACATTTCCACACATTTGAAAAAAAAGTTCATCAAAATCCGACCACTAGTTCCTTAGAAATCGTGTGAACCAGTTTGGGAAAAGTAATTTTGAGAAAAACGCGTTCAAACGTTCTCATGGATTCATGTATTTTAAACGTTCTCATGTATTTTGAAGGGTTTTTTGGAATTTTACTGTGAGAAAACTATAATTGATTTTGTGATGCGGTTTTTTTTTTAAGTTTTATCAACCCTTAGACTACAAAATTCAGAAAACTCATGTGAAAAAATTTCCACCGTCTGGCCACTGCATCCTTGCGAACATAGGCTCGAACGTGGCGCACCGCAAAAATTCCGTGCAGAGCGTGACAAAGTTTTCCCAAAACCCGTTTTTCGTTTCGAATCCGAGAATAGATATTTATGCTACAAGGGAGGAATGGAATGATTCTACGAGCGAGCATTTGGGCACGAGCGGCAGCGAGTGCCCAAATGCTGTTGAATCACATTCCTCCCATGTAACATACAATATTTTTTTCCATGTATGTGTTCGAGTGGCCGCTTACGATGAAACGCGTGACGCAAGCCTCTTTCCGAGCAGTCATAAAATTAGCGAGAGAATTCTTCTTTGTTCCTTGCTATCCGGGTCTTATTCTTTTATCCCGGATATCAGGGAACAAAGAAGAATTCTTCCGCTGATTTTATTGCTGCTCGAAAAGAGGGCTGTGTTCACGCGATTCATTGTAAAAAAGCGGCCATTCGAACACATGCATGGAAAAAAATCCTTTTAGTATACTACTCTAAGATCCCTAATCTTTAAAAAAATGAAAAAAAAAATCAATTTCTCGAAACCGTTCGATGAGACACCCCCTTAAGGCATAACTATTAATTTCCTTAAGAACTCTGTGTCTGGGTGAAATAATTGAGATTAGATTCATTTTTCCACATAAACAGAACGTACGATTATTTCAAAGTTGCCGATGCTCTCTACAGTATAAAAAAAGTATTGTTTCATAGAAATTCAATATGAAAAAGCGTTTTGAGTACACCAAGTTGTAATTGAAAACAAGAATATTCGTTTCATTGTGGATTTTCATGTACCTTTTCAAAGTATTATGTACATTCATCTAACAGCACTCAAATCATTGTTTAAACATAGTTTTCAACCTGCAAAATACCATGTCACATGAACTTACTCGTTACTGACGTTACCTTGTACAAACAAGAGTTGATTACATGTTGAAATGAAGTTTAATTTACCTAACCAAATTCTCGACTATCAAAACCATCATCCAAATTCATTAGTATCACGAAAAATTTTCAAAAAACCCCCATAATCCCCCGTTAACTACGGAAATGTAATAGCTTATGTGCAAAACAAAACTAATTTCTCCATAAATAATGCACCTGACTCCCGGAGAATCTCATTTAAGCAACGCAGAGAGATAAAATCTGGCCAGCGAATAAATTCCCCCATCATAATCGCAGTTTCATAATGAACTTCACGAACCGGATCGTTGACTATCGAACATTGGAGCCATTAATTAAAAAACGTTGGACGCCCCACGGAAATCAATGATCGTAGAACATTTAGAATGTAATGTTGACTCGCTCGAGCGATCGATCCGCGTAAAAATATACCATTTCCCGATTGTCCCATCCTCGCGGGTTTTCGGGTCTCGTCCGAGCGGTGCGTACTTTATCAGAATAGAAATATAATTAGTTGAAATAACGGAAGATAAAGCGATGCCATTACGAAAGCGGAGCAATAAATGTAAATCAGGGACCCGCGGAACCGGCAATAATTCCCGCCTAAAAACACCGGCCCGTCATCCAGCTCTATCATTCGACTCCATTTTCAAGGGATTTTACGCTGGAAAATATCACCCCTGTTTTAAGTGCGAACGCCGAAAGCTTCGATTTCCGTTGCTGACGCAGCACGTTGAAAAAAACGTAATAATTTGTACTATTAATATTGCAAACATTACTGTATAAACGGAATTATATTTTATAACGTTTTCATTTACTTCCCTTTATCAAAACGGAAAAGAAATCATCAATACAAAAAAAAATCATATTACAAAAATATACATGATCCAAAAATCAAAATAAATATTAATCAACGAAACAAAATATCACAAAAAAATCAATTCTTCTCCCATCAATAAATCAAAAAATCAAATAATAAGCATTTGATAAATAATATATATAAACAAATTAACAGTTCCGTTTCCCACAAAAAATCATATCACAAAATAATATCACATGCAGAAAAAATCCATCAATTCAAAAATAAATCACAACTCTCGGCATTTCATCAAATCATAGAAAAAAAATTATCTGAATTCAAGTTCCGATCCGAATGGTCCTTGATGAGGCTCACTGATCTCAAAAGAACTCCTTATTAGACAAAACCCTCCAAGATCCAATCAGCATCAAAATCGATTCCAGCGTCTCCAAAAATCACACAATATTGAGAGAAAAATCGGGATATCCAACTTCCCCGTATAATCGATCATACATATAGAGATATATGCATCCAAAGGTCTCCAAGAATAAATTCATGGAGTAACGACTAAAACTAAAACTAAAACGACTCAACTAAAAGTAACGACCCCGATATAAATAAAAAGAAGCACTTCCCTACCAATAAAAACCAAAAAAATCCATCACTCGACTCCACAATTACCACACTTTCGAATCGTGTGCTCCTGAATAACGAATTCACTAAATAAATGACAAAAAACGATCGAATTGTAACGGACTGATCTAATCCTCGTGAATTCGACACTTTCCAATATGGCCGATATCGACCACGCATCGACTTTCAAAATGGCTTTCTTCTCCATTTCGGGGAAGAAGCCTATTGCGCATGTGCGCATTACGATCGATGGTCACGCGACTAAATAGATCAATGCGTTCGAGTTACAATATACATTAAAAAAAAAAAATTATATGGTCGAAAAAGTATAGAAACCCATAATACCAATTTGCTAAAATTGCTTATTTTCTTTATAGTCATCTCTAATAACTCCAAAGATCGTCAGTGGATCGACAAAAATAATACATTAATTACTAACTTTTTATCTACATCATCCAGAATAATCACCCTCAATAGAAAACAACGAAAAGCTTTGAATGAGCTGAATGATAACATTCCCTTTACACTTTTCATCAAAAAGGCCAGCGCGTGTTTCATCAACGACCGCGTTGATCAGTTTCTGGCAACTTGGCAATCCACGTCTTTTTCGGCGCGAAATGCAGAATAAGGCGCAAGAACGAGAGGACGATTAGACGACTGGGCTCTCAAGCCGCGCAAAAGGGACGTTAGTCAGCCGGTCGCAATCATAACTATCAAAAGCAGGAGTTCCTCCGAGCACTCGGCTGTCGAGTCGCACCAGCGGCCCGCCCCATTACAATCATGTCGCTTGTTTTACTATTTGTAATCGGTTGCAATTTTCGGCGCCCCGTAACAAAAACGCCATGCGTCAGGAGTTGCTCTGCCAACTGCAAATTTGTGATGTTCATAACTTTTCCTTGCGTTTCATAATGTTTTTTTTAGTTTGGTTATAATTCATGAAAAAAGTAGATGAGAATAATTATTTTATATGCAAATTATAGGAATCATTTGTGAAAAAACAGCAAATTATTTACGAAAAATAGAATAATGCTACATTATTCATTCCTTGAGAAATATGGCAAACTTATAGAAATAAAACACATTTATTTGAATTATTATACGAATGTCAATAAATATATAAAGATATAAAATCAAAATATGAATGTAAAAAAATATAGAAATTTAATGAGAAGTATGAAATGCAACGAATTTGGAATGTATTCAGGTATCTCCGTAATTCGTTTAGTTAAAAACGTCTTTTATCTGAAATTCAAATCTGATAATTAATAATCCTAAAAGCACAATCATAAGATATCCAACAATAAATACTGTGAAATCAACTCGTAAATAACTTCTAGTTAGGTGAATTATCCAATATGAAGCAAGAAAAGCCAAAAGGTTCAAATTATTCTGAGATGTGGCTGTAATTTATATTTTTGAAGGCAAATCTTCGAGTTCTGTTTTCTGTTATTAGCATGCTTGCAACTTCTAAAAATAAAATATAAAGCTCCGTTTTACATTACCGAAATTGTATCCTTTTCGACAATGCTTTATTTAATCTGAACTCTGAAAATCAGTTCTCAATCTTCGTTACTCCAAAAATGAATTTTTGGCACCATACCTTCCAAAAACGAAATTCGCTTATAAGCTGATGTCAGTCGTGATTACAAGATCTGCAGAAGTTCAGCAAAATTACAACGAAAATACCTTCCACAGAATTTGCCTTTCTTCTTCATATAAATTATTCCTTACCTCGAAATGAACCAAGAATATTTTCCTATTCACAGGCGTTTGCTAAAATTAAAGAAAATGAATTCTGAATCCATTTACTACTAGCATATAAAATTTTTAAATAAAGAAATTGTCTCCACTTTGAATATGCTTTATTTTAACCGAACTCTGGAAATCAATTCTCAATTTTCGTTGCTCCAAATACATATTTTTGGCACCATACATTCCAAAATACAAGATTGATTCATTAGCCAATGTCAGTCATAATTACAAGATCTGCAGAAATTTAGTCAAATTAACAATGAAAATACCTTCCACAGAATTTGCTTTTCTTCTCCATATAAATTATTCCTTGCTTCGAAATGAACCAAGAATTTTTTATTATTCACCGGCAAATGCTAGAATTAAAGAAAAGAAATTCTCAGTCTATTTACTACTAGGATATAAAATTTTTAAAGTAAAGAAATTCATGAATGTTTTTATTTTATGACTTTAAAATAACAAGTTATTTCATATTGATTGTACATTTAAACAATCTCTTTTATAGTAATTATTAAAATTCCATAACAATGATTGACATTTAACTTGTTTCTCAGAGGCATAGTCAGAAATAATTTTCAGAAGGTTTTTTTTTAAAGTCTGTGCCAATATTATTTTCTTGAAAATCCACAACAATATTAATAATTTTTACTACACTTTGATCCCGAGAGTATCGAATTTCAGAAAGCTACACAGAAATTCGTAATAGTAGAAAACCCTTCAAGTTGTGTAAATAATTAGGAAATATAAACTATACTCAAAGTGTAAGAAACAGTCAAATTTTGAATCAAAATAACTTGAAAATCACAAAAATTTAGTTCTATTATATTCAAAACGGATATGAAAAATGTGTAGATACTAGACTACAAAATTCATATAACTTAAAAACTCATAAATTCATGAAATTGAAAAATTTAATTACCGAAATAAGATCGTCAATGATTAAATATCAAAAAATCCCAAAAGAAGTATTTTCTTTAAGCAGTCCAAGAATTTCTCAAACTTGCAAATTTTTTTATTTTTATAGATTTCTTGGAATCATAAAATTCACAATGTCTCTGAAGTTCCAAACGTTTAAAAATGAACGAAAAAAAAACAAAAAAAATTGTACTATTATTCCTAGTAAATAAATGAATTCATAATTATTGATATTTAACAAATATTATCAACCGTTTCTCATTATTTTTTAGTTTTCATCATGGGTGAAAATAAAAAATCAATTTTTCTTCGTTTTCATTTATTTCATAAACGTTTGGATTCGATGCTAAAGTATAGAAATTTACAACGATTTTGGATGCTCTACAATTCTAATTTCAACAGATTTCCAGTATTTTTAAAGATGTGTGGAAAAATCAGATCTACGTAGATTTTTTTATATTTTCATACTTTCTAAGGTGTTAGTATTATTGCATATCATTTAATAGTATTCTTATACATGAAAGATGTGTAAAGTTTTGAAAATGAAAAATCTATTTCTGAGTTGAAAGCAAGTTGTACATATTTAGAGTACGAATCAACTAACAAAACTTTGTTTTCCGCTATCCGGCGTTCCCTGGTGAAGCCGAATTTCTCCAGTCCACGTGACGCGCTCGCACGAAATTTTATTAGCCCTAAATTTGTAATCATGGGCTTTGTGTTTCCACCGAACTCACGAGGGGGCAAAGTACAAACGCAAAATTTCAATGATGCAGCGATGGAAACTTCAAGAACAATCACGCTTTTTAAAACATCCCTGAAACTCCTCAGAAATTTCATCAACACTTTTTTCCTAAAAGAAACATTTACACATTGTTGAATTCTTGAAAAAAGTAGAACAACAAAAAAATTGAACTTGGCAATTCCAGGAATCGTGTACTTTGAAAAGCATCGTGAAATTCGATTCCACGTCCCTGGGATAACATAACCTAAACAATATGGCGTTTCCGTGATTGAAAAGTGCATGAAGTTTCGCTCGCGTTTCATCCGCGAATTCCACTTCAATTTTCATGGCTCAAGGCGGACTTCACAAGCGGCTTTTCGATTGCGCCTTCTGTCCCCGAACACAAGCGAAAAATTCCGGCAAAATTGAAATCGGAGCTGTCTTTACCATATTCGCGCGATACCAGGTACATTCGTGATAGAAGTAGTCGGCGTAAAAGAGTGGAATAAAAGTTTACAGTCGAGATGATATTTAGTTTATATCATGATTTTTCCTAACTTCTTCCTAACTGTATGACAATAAAATTATTATTTACATACTTTCATCATCCCTAGAATTTTATTTCAGTTCTTGTTCAGTTCCAACCCCAAAACGATCAACCTATCACCTCTATTTCCCCATTCACCAAATCATGTTGATAACCTCAATCACGATGAACCATTTAGTCAAAATTATGCGTAAATAGCTCATAGCTGGCAAGTGACAGACCTGTCAAAAATGGAATAGCGGATAAGGGCGAAAGGGGTTGGGAGGGGAGGGGAAGCGTGGGAGATCCAATCCATCAGAAGGATTCCGCGTTGCCTGCTTCGGACAGACCGTCGCCCTAGGCGCATCGCCAACTTCAACCACTACCAGCAACATCGCCACCCTCGAAACTTGGGCGGGTATAGGGACGAGGCAAGGATGCTTGCTTTTTTTCCAACAGTCAAATGCAGATGCGTCAACCCCACCCTCAACTGCCGCGATCGTTGTTGTATTAATGCGGTCCTTTCGTTTCGTTACGCTGCTGGACCGTGAAGATTATATAACGACAGTGTGTCTTGATCACGGGGGATTATCAAGTTGTCAAATTTTTCATGGGGTCTACTTTGAAGTGACGCGACTGTATAATCAGCTATTCCGTGTATATCGCTGTGACTGATAAACGGGTTTACATCGAGTTCATGATGGGGGTTCATTGTGCATAGAGAAAAATCTAGTAATTTTGAATAAAAAAATATAATAGTGATGATAGTAAAATAAAGTGATATTTTTTATTAAATATATTGAAATTATATTTATCATATTTTTATATTTTTAATTTAAATTTCGAATTTAAAATGAAATAAATATAAATTAATTTTTGTTTAGTTAAATAATGAATTAAATATTATTTATTAGAAAAATTAATCAAATTTTATTTGATAAAATAATAATCCAAATTTTATTTCATTGGAAATAAATTCAATAAATAAAATTTTGAATTATAATTTAAATTACATTATTTTTTTAGTTTCAATTTTGATACATTTTATATTTTTATATTTATAAACTTTTATATTATTATATTTTTATTAAATATAGTAAAATAAAATGAAAAAAGTGAAATATAGTAAATTTTACTATATACAGTATTGTATTATTCAAAATAATCGTATTGCACTCCTTGGCATGTAGTACAGAAGTTTTATAATTCTATAAATAATTTTTTTCTATTTTGAAATTATTTCTCTTCTTAAATCAGGTCAAAATTTCAATTTTTCGCGTAAATGATTATAATAATACTAAAAAACAAAAAATATGATTAACTCTGAATAGTCTTTTGAAAGGATTTCCTTGAAATTCCGTGACGAAGAGTAAATAATGGAAGGATTAATGCATACAAATTTTTTAAAAATATAAATATAAAAATTTCGTATAATAGATTATAAATAATATCATGTATAATAATAACAGAAATAAATGTATGAAAAATAAATAAATATATAAAATAAACTGGATATTTAAAATATATGTTTTAAGTATATAAAAAAATATAATAAAAAAATTATAAATTGAATATACATAAATCAATTAAATATATATAAAAAATTTAAGGATTTATAAAGGGACTGAAAAATTCATAATTTATACTTAACACTTTCCTATTTCGAAATTAAATAATCATGATTTCCATCGGAATTTCAGAGGTTTTCAACCATATATTTCTGCAATTTTATTCTTGTAAAATACAAAAATAGTATAAAAACATTCGTTTTATTCTTGTTTTTTCTAACTCGCCCCGAATCGAAATTTCGTCTTGAATTTTAATTTCTTGCACAGTCAGTATTGACAATTTCAAAATGAAAATGTTAAAAAACATTAATTTTGACTTTTCTTGTCTCCGCAGTTGCAAACTGATGGGAAATAGATTTTTTGTATTTCACCTTAATTTTATCTTCAAATCGTGCTTCTTTATTTTGTTATTTATTTAATGTAAACCTTAATAAATGTTGTACCGTTATTTCAATACGAGCTTGAGTTTAACGTTAACGACTATTTTTTCACTATTTTCTTAATTTAAAATTTGTTATTTTCAATTAATTGACCCATAACTTCTTTTTATGTATTTATTTCTCAGTTTTCTTCATTTCTTTTTTAAATGATGAGAAAACAAATCATCATTTTTTAAATGAATTTACAGGAATACAGTCAATTGAATATTGTATTACAAAATAAGCAAAATTTTCAAAATTCCTGTATATAAAATATCAGAATCCCAAATTTTTCTAATCTTGAAATTTTTTTTTCTCATTCATTGCATAATTTAATTGTTATATTATTTAATTATTGTCTTGTTTACTTTGATTTAGTAGAAAATTTAAATAAAAAAATCGTCAGAAAAATTATTAACATTGAAAATTAGAAACGATTGATTTTCAATTAGTCTATAGTATTATGGTGAATTTTTAATTGAAATAATAATTAAAAAACAAAATTAACTTTAAAAATGAAACATAGGTGCCAAAATATTTTTTATTTTTGAATAATTTTCATAGTTTTTTTGATAATCCTAACGATTTAATTAATGTATAATTCATCATTTTCATTTAGTTGAATCTATACCCATAACTTCTTCGTATGCATTCATATCTCAGTTTTTTTCATTTCTTTTATCATGCAGTAAATGAGATAAAAAATTTTTATCTGGAAATTTATTAATGAGAAACACTGAATTCAAATGATGAGAAAACAAATCATAATTTTTTAAATGAATTTACAGGAATACAGTCAATCAAATATTATGTTACAAAATACGCAAAATTTCCAAAATTCCTGTATCTAAAATATCAAAATCCAAAACTTTTCTGATCTTGAAATTTTAAATTTTTCATCAACTGCATAACTATTATTATATTATTTATTTATTGTCCTTTTCACTTTGATTTTGTAGAAAATTCAAATGAAAAAATCACCAGAAAAAATAATGATTATCAAATAATAGAACGATAGATTTTCAGTTAGTCGATGGTATTGAGATGAATTTTTCATTGAAATATTAATTCAATAATAAAATAAATCATAATAAAACGAATGTACTGCAATATTCTTTATTTTTTAATGAATTTCAATATTTTTTGACAATTCCAACGATTTTAACCGATTTTCAATTTTAAATCTTGTTAGTGAAGAGGAATAAAGATGAAAAAAAGTTAAACCTATTCTGGCTTCAACTTCATTTCACTTGTAAAACCAGAAAAATCGCTAATAACTTCATATTTAAAAATCAAAAAGTGAAAAATATATTCAAAAAAGTTGAAATAAATACGATCTTTCAACTTGGTGCATTTTTCACTGAAAATAAATTCATTTTGGATGAACTGATTTTCAGTTCTTTTAAACATTAAAAGGTTTCCATTTCTTCTGAAATCGTTATTTTTCACTCATTTAATCTGTAACAATAACTATTTTCAATTAATATTTTTCTTCACTTCTTATTTTATTATTTCATTCATTCTTCATCCGATCAAATCCAGAGCCAATTATATGAGATTGTTATCCTGAAATACAGGGTGTACCAAAATCTTCGTGCCAAAAAGAAATCCAATATTCCTTATCAAATTTTAAGACGGTTTTTCCTTTACCACTTTTAACAAAACTCAAAATCAAAAAAGTTATTCAAGTTT
>JAPYZL010181458.1:0-27328 GCA_030522825.1 Platygaster orseoliae
AGCAGTCTTCACAGATGTGCTCTGAGGTTAAGTCAGCATCAGTCAAGAAGGATGCAACTGTAGTTTTACCTTGGCCAACATCTCCAATCACTAAGATGACGTCCATTTTCTCAGCAAATACATTTGTAGCTGCAGCACAGAGCAGGAAAAAAGTAACGAATTTGGGAGTTTAAGTCATGATTCTGAATAGCTTAGAATCGAATGATATACTTAGAAGAAGAAGCTTCAGCAGATGCTTTTATAGAATGACTTTATCAAGGTATTTCGAAAGAAGCTGAGAAATAAGTTTTATCTAGGATTAAGTTCGAGGAAGTTGAATATCTCAAAATTATGAAATGATACTGAATTATAAAGTTGAAACTTTTTGCAAGAAACTGTAGATTGAGATTACTATGATGAAACATTGAGAATCTCAATCGTTCAATATAAAAAGGAATGTTTTTTCGTTTCTAAATTATTATGGTGAAACATTGGGAATTCCAATCATTTAATATAAAATGAATAAAATGATTCGTAGTCCATAATATCTTTTTAGGTTGCTTAATATATATTTATATATAGTAACACAACACAATGCAGGTTATTTTCCATGAAATGCATTTTACAATACTTATATATTTTACATTTCGAGAAATATAGATCTCATTTTCTCGTTCCCAAACTGTGAAAACTTGAAATTGTTTGTCATTAGAGATCTTTTGACTTCAACTCTTCCAGGCCGCGTCACCCGAATCCAACTTGCACTTAATATAGTTAATATTCTGTTAATTATGATTATAAAACTATGGAGATTCAAAAAAAAATTAACCAAAATTTATTCGCGATCAAACAACACCATAGGTATTATTAATGCCTTAGTGCGACGCTGTGGTTTCAGCTGCTACAGGTATCAATGAACCTATCAGGTGCTGACTATTGCATTTCTTTATCTTACTCACCCAAAAATATCTCCACAAAAGCGTCTAGTCTCACCTTGAGACAAAAAATATCGATGTAAGTTCAATGTATTTCTAAAAACCTCAGAGACATCAATAGAAAACCAGATTTTCCATAAGAATCTGTATGGGGTTAGCCGGTTTTGAATTAACGGACCCTCGGGGTTAGCTTTTCTGATGTTTTCACACAATTTTTAAAAACGGACAGAAAACTTTCTTCGAAGCTTCACTTTTGGAATAATATGTGACCTATAACAGAGATTTCAGAATTGTAAAAAAGTATAAATCGGAAAAATTGAGGGTTAGCCGGATTTGTATTATAACCCCTCATTTATTCAGAAGACAGTTCGCTTCTGCCAATTTCTTCAAAATTAATTCGAAACTCAATTAAAATTTCCTTGCAATTGAAAAACGTTTTTTCCATAGCAATTTTAAGACAAAAAATACTTTATTTCACGGCATCATTTATTATTACAAGTGAATGTTATCGATATTTCATTACTTGAAATTTTTCGCAAATCTGTAGGAACTTAAGGTGATCAAGATGAAAATGATTCTTACCTATTGCTTTTATGTTCATCTATATATTTTTCACGCAGATTATTATAACGATCTAAATTGCAACAAATGTATAAACATTTCTTACATTTTTCACCAATGTTAGATCAAAAACGTACTCGAACACATTATGGTGAAAAAACTTATCAAAAATTTTCTGCTGAAAACAAACATATTGAACAAAATAATTTTGATCCATCGAACGACAAGAAAATCTATGCGTCATTTAACATAATCTTATAAAGTCTTCAAAGAAAAAGAAGATGTAGCCCATTGCAGTTAAAACATTCATCACGAATTTTCTGTGAAAAACAAACTAATTTCGAAAAAACAATCCTATATATCAGATGAGAAGCAAATGTTAATCTACCGGACGACAAGTATATTTTTCCGTCATTCGACTCAATCTTTCAAAGCCTTGAAAACATTTTAAAAATAAATTCACTGTCTGTACGTCCATAAATAGACTTATCAACAATTGACATGGAAATATACTTCCCGGAAAACAACAAACTGATAGAAAAAACTCATCATTTACATCCTTCACACGTTTGCAATATCAAAAAGTAAAGACAAAGAACAAATGATAGTCTCTCTTGTTTGATAGGAAGACTTGTGGACAGTTAGATTCCCTATAAAAGGTTCGTTCGAGGAGCAGAGATTTATCATACAGTTCAAGTTTGTGCTCTGCTAACAAGCAATTTAAATGGCCAAGTTTGTGATTTTCCTGCTGTTTGGTCTTGCTCTGGCAAGAGAAGCTCCTGAAACGTTCTCGACAACTTCTTCAAACGACTTTGAAACGACTACTCCAAACGCTGGAAATACAAACCAAACATTCAACAACTACTTCGACAGTTTGTTCGAGGAACTAAATTTACCAATAAATGAAGAAGTGGTTTTGGTGATAGGTAATGCTGGCTCGGGTAAAACCACAGTGACATCTTTACTGGCAGAAAGTAATCTTACCTCACAAGAAGATCATGAAGGTTTTTCATCGATTTAACATCACTGACGAGAAACACCTGATAAGTTCACCATTACTGAACAAAAATAAATACCGTATCAACGTGTTCACTGATGAACAATCTAACACCACTTTCTCTGATTTCGCAGAAACCACAAAAACACGTTGTCATGTATCGCTCGCAAAGTTCAGTAATTCAATTTTTCCATTTATCAAATCAGTGAAAATTCTGCTGGTGGTTGACCGTATTTCCGTTCAGTTAGGAGCACCACGAGTAGATTTTCATGAAGTTCTGAACAAATTAGCAACACTTGTGGAAGATGTTGATCGTTATGGTGATGCGATTGGAATGGTCGTGAATAAAGTTCCCTATACTTGTAAAAACAAAAATGCTTCCTGTGAAGTAGTTAGCGATGCTGAGGTTATTCAACAAGTAGCACGTTATCTTACGATCGTGAAGGAACAATATGAAGGACTGAATAACATGGAACATATACCCAGGGAAGATAAATCCTTTAATGAACAAAAAATTAGGCTGATTGATGTTTTGCTGGAACATGACAACAGCATCTACGAGAGGATCGGAATTTTGCGCATTCCAAAAGAAGCTGGTTATGTTGCTGGCATGGAGCTTCTTATGAAAGAGAAAGAATACATTCAGCATATTGTTAATAATATTAAGTTTGTTGCCTTAAAATGATTTTTTCAGAGTCGACAAAGCTTTTCTGGCATATTTCTACATGGGATGTCATAATCTTTTAGCTTTTTAGAAATTCTTTTTTTATGATGTAAACTTATACAAACGTGTTTGTAAAGTTTGAAAAAATATACTTGTTCATGTCGTACATGTTTTTGTTTTTTCATACTCCTCTTATGAATATGATTGTTTACTGAAATTGTTTTGATTTTTAAATATCTATTTGACAGAAAAGACATCATTTTGAAAAACCTTTCTATGCTCGTTTTCTACGCATCATAAGTTACTTGCAAAAAACAGACGTATTACAAAAATCTATTCCTGTCTACTGCACGATAAGATAAATGGTCTGTCGTTTTATACAATCTTTTACATCCTTTACGACATCTTGAAAATTTCCACTTCGTCGAAAAAAATAAGCTAACGGAAAAAACACATAATACATACATCTTTTACACATTTGCAGTATCAAAATCCGGGAAGAGATATCAAATTATCACTTTCTTTTTTTTGATAACAAAACTTGTTGACGCAGACGTCGTCTATAGGAGTCGCTGCTCAATGTTCAAAGCTTTAGTAACCATTCCAAGTTCGTGTTTTTCCGAAAAGTGATTCCAATGGCTAAGTTTGTGATTTTCCTGCTGCTCGGTGTTGCTCTGGCCAGAGAAGCTCAAGGTCTTATAGATGTCGTTCTGGGAAATCGACCGCATTATGGAGGAGAAAACCCGGGCACAGAAACGAACAAAATATAACTCATCACGCTTTCAAAAGTATCAAAGAACATGTACCGATCTCTGAACATACAGTAGAAGTATCTGAAGTATTTAACAGAAATGTTTCTGAGATGATTCACCAAAAAATGAAGAAGTTGTTATTGTGATGGGCAATCCTGGCTCAGGTAAAAGTACAGTAACATCCCTACTCTTAGGAGGTAACCTGACAGCAGAAAAAGATACTGAATGTTTCCATCCAATTATGGTCAATGCCAAGGAACATCTTATAAGTTCATCATTATTGTATGAAAATGGATACGGCATCAACGTGTTCAACGACGCTCAATCTATCACCATTTTTTATGACGTTTTTGTTTTCGAAGATATCAAGAAAACACGTAATAATGGATCGCTCGCAAGGATTCGTGATTTGATTCTTCCATTCACTAAATTGGTCAAAATTCTGCTGGTGGTTGACCGTATTCCTGTTCAGTTAGAAGCACCATCAATGAGTTTTCACAAACTGCTAAACGAATTAGCAATATTTTTGGATGACGTTGATTGTTACGCTGATGCGTTTGCGATGGTCGTTAACAAAGTACCGTATACTACTTTGAATAAAAATTATTCCTTCGAACAATTGAGCGATGATCAGGTTATTCAACAAGTTGACAGTTCTCTTACGAATATAAAGGAACAATTTGAAGTACTTAACAAAATGCAACATATACGTCCAGAAGATAGATCCTTGAACGAACGCAAAATCAAGCTGATAGACGTTTTGTTGAAACGTGATGAAAGCATTTCGGACAACATGTACAAGAGGATTGGCATTTTACGCAGACCAATAGAAGCTGGCCCTATTTCTGGCATAGAGGACCTCATGAAAGAGGAAGAACACATTCAGCATATTGTTAATGATAATCTTAAATTTGTAGCTATAAAATGATATTTTTGGCATACTTCTGCATAGCAATTATAATTCAATGACTTTTAAAATTCTATCGTTTTCTTACGTAAGCCAAAATTCATCCTTGTTTGTAACGTTTTGAAAAATAAACTCGTTTATTATGTATATGCAGAATAGTTTTTTGGAACCATTGATGAAGTTTTTTGTTTTTTAATGTTCTTTTGAAAACTGACGTAAATATCTACTCGACAAAAAAAAAGATTCAGACATATAGTACAAAATTTTAAACTTTCCGTCATCGATAGATATAAATAATCATATTTTTGATATTAATGGAAAATCATTATATTACCAAAAACTTTTATTATATTATTAATAGATTTGTTGATTAATTGTTGAAACATTGTCATATTATGAATAGTTGTCAATGTTTTGAAATTATGGAAAAATCACACAGACATCGACTTTGATTGAGGTAAAAATCTTGCAACATTCTGTTATCCATAAATTACAAGTGTACCAATACTGGAAAGGTATTTTTCTTTTTTATCGATTTCTATTTTGCCGACTTCGAATCGATCGTTAAAAAAAGAGCCACTGGAGGCGCTGATTTTCGCCAGAATTTGAACATTAAGAGGACACAGAAGCTGCTGTAGTGCAAGAGAGACGTATAGAACGGAAAGTGAATGAGAAGAAGGAGGACGAAAAGAGAATGTCTTCCGTGTCCTCTTAAGGGGATCCGAGCGCTGAGCTCGTGCTTCTCTCTCTATCTGGCGTGGCTTCCATTCTACCCATCTCTCTCGCACTCGCTAAAAAGCCGGTGGCGCTCGGATCCCCTTAAGTCCCTGTCAGCCCTGTGCAACTTGGTATCCCAAGCCCAGAAATCCCGTGTCGTATAATTTATCCCGGCTCTATGAAGGCGCTACTAGTCTAAGCCGCAAAATAAGCCACACTCAAGAATATATAAGTATATTTCCCACATATCACGCATACGACAATTTATGTGTATGCGTGCGTTAAGCGCGAGCGCGCGCTCGCACACGCAAGCAGCCGTGGTAGATTCATGAAGAGGGAACTAAACGAGTTGCACAGGGCTGGTCCCTGTATAGGAAAGTCTGGACACGAGCTATAGCACCCGTGTGCAAGAGAGAGAGAGAGATCTCTAAGCCCTTTTCCAATAAGAAATTAATGGCAGCCGCGCAAGCGCGCAGCGTCGTTCTGTCATGTGATTCGGACGCCTTTCAATTTCAGTTAATTTCAGTCCAATTCTGCTCGTATACTGTTAAGCACTAAAAATGTCCAAGTTTTTCACTTTTTTCTGGCTTTTTCTTGCCCTTACGTTATTCGAAAGGTTATTTTGTGGTATACTATGTGCCAAGAAAAATCAATACAATATACCCAAAACTCCAGAAAAAAACGCCGTTATTTTGGTGATTGGAAATGTTGGCGTTCAAAAAAAGGCTTTCTTATCTAGTTTGACAGAAACTGACTCTACTGGAAGAAAAATTTTCTATCGCCGCAAACAACTTCGAAGTCGAGTTGGAAACCTTTTCAAAAAAAGACCTGTCATACGAGAAATTAAATATGAGTTTAACGTGATCGAAGATAAAAACAAGGAAATGACGTTTTACGATTTGCCTGGTTTTTCAGAAACGACGCCATCAGATAAGATCCAAACAATCTCGGAAGTCAGAAAAAAGTTCTTTCCACATGTTGAATATGTTAAAATACTTTTTGTCGTTGACTACCAATCTGTCAATGAAAATGTACGCAATAAAGACGTTTTCGACGAACTGGCAGAATTCGAATTCATGCTGCAAAATATCGATAAATACCAAAATGGAATCGCGATGATTGTGACAAACGTCGGTCCGACTTATACCGCAAATAATCGACAGCTTAACGTGGACAATGACTATATGGTTGTTCAGCGCATTGGCACCTATTTGCAGAATTTGAAGAAAACTTTGGAAAAAGCGTCTTTGAAAAGGCTGTCGAAGGAAGTCCGAGCTCGGAATTCGCGCAACGAGGTATTTACGAGAATTGCCATTTTACGTCAACCGAATGCATTTATATCTAACAAATATAACGATCTGCTTCAGCGTGAGAAGATGCTTATCAAGAATTTAATTAATAAAAATGTTGGATTTGTGAATATGTTACGTAAGATGTAAAATACACAATTTTTGACTTCTGGAAATTTACGTTTTCATTTATGTATTCAATAAAAATAGTCCAAAATGTATAATAAGCTTTGTTGGTTTCTTATTAATAATGATATTGAACTTTAGTACAGCCTACAGAAATTTTTTATACAGGACGATTATAGTTATACGTGATTTCAGCAAAAACCGGGCTGTCGAGTGTTTTAAGAGTCGCTATTGTCCACCTTTTGCGGTGAAAAATTCGTTAAAAATTGAAACAAACATGATAAATGAATTATAAAAATAATTATGGATGATAAGAGATTTTTTTAATCTTTACAAATAAAATTTCAGAAACAGCGTATAAAAATTGAATTCGTTACTTTAGTTCTTGGTTTTTTTCTATTAAGTAGAATATCTTGGAGTGATTTATAAATGGTTCATTTCGAACCCAGAAATCTTTATCAGTTGATAGTGTTTACTAAAAATCCAGAGAAACAAGTTTCTTGATAACTTTGAGAAATCGTTCTACGACTTTTGATTTCTTGAAATTCTTGAAAACATTTTGAAATATCAATACCACATATTTTCCACTGTTTCTTGTTATTTTTGATTATTGCTCTGTAAAGACTGATTCACTTATTTTTTGTACATATCAAGTTCACATTGTACAAAATGGTCAATAACCTTTTTTTCTTCATGACGATATAAGTGTAACTTGAAAATCGTTTAGTTAGAATATTGCAACTTATTTCAAGGCCTTTACAGATTGTAATAATGAAGAAAAAATAGTGAATATACTTTGAAATCATTTATCTATGAATATTCTCTTTAATGTTAGAAATCATCTTATTTTTTTAAAAGTCATTAGAAATAACATCCTCTTCAAGATCATTTTTATATGTCAGTGTTCATTATTTTTCATACCAAGATTTCGGGAAACTTCCAGTAATAAATAAAAAACGCGTTCAATTGTTGAAAAATAATTTTTTTATTTTGCCCGATAAACCTCATTCGTTGTAATAGAAAAAAATGAATAACTAACTGATGTTTCAACAATTCGAAATAGTTTTGTAAAACATGTATAAAATTGTACAGAAGCAGGCACATACAAGTTTCAAAAAATACAGAAAAATCGTAGTAGTATATTTTAAAAATAAAAATCATATTCAAAATCATTATTCCAATGCAACGAATTTCAGATTTTGATTGATGACATCGTTCATGTAGCTTTTTTCACTTTCAAGAAAGTCCACGTTTCTGATAGAGCCTTCCTTGATTGGTCTGCGAAAAATGGCTATCTTGCATAAGAACTTGGACGATGCGAAATTCGTCGGTTCAGATAACACTTCAATCATTTTGATTTTTTGTAGTTGAAACGAACGATCGCGATTTAAAAAACTTTCTGCCATATTCTCAACTTGGTCGGAATTTTTCATTTTGTCTAGATCTCTGACAATTTTCTGGACTTCGTCATCATCGGTCATGAAAAATCGCCCATCATGCCAAACGTAATCGTTAACCCCTTTCGTCACCATCATTGCGATTCCGTCAACATATTTATTGACATCTTGTAACAATTGTTACTACTTTATCTAGTGTTTTACTGAAGGTATATCTCATTCGTCGTTCTCTCTTGAGTTCCTCATGATCGACTACCAGAAGTACTTTGATAGATCGAATGTTTGACAATGTGTTTTCTCTGAGAGATGGAATCGTTGGACCTAGTAAATTAAAATAGACGGATATTTTAAGTTCTTAGAAATATGGTGATCTAGAAATAATAAGTCACAAGTTTACTCTGGTCACTACCTGAATATGATAAGGCAGGGAAATCGTAGAAAAAAGTATTGGATTGTGGATTCGTCATCATCTCTGGAACGACTGTATGAGACTTGTTTGAAGCTGGTAATTGGCGACTGATTTTGTTGTTTTTGTCGTAAATTTCATGGATGTAGCAGTCTTCACAGATGTGCTCTGAGGTAGATGATGTCCTTTTTCTCTCTCAAAACATCTGTAGCTGCAGCACAGAGCAGGAAAATAGTTACAAACTTGGAAGTGTACATCATTTTTCTGAATAGTCTAGAATCGAATAGTATACTGAGAAGAAGAAGATTTAGCAGATGGTTTTATAGGATGACTATTATAGTGTTTTGAAAAAAGCTGAGAAATTATTTTTGTCGGGGATTAAGTTCTAGAAAGTTGAATATCTCAAAATTTTGAAATGACACTGAATTTCAAAGTTCAAACTTTTTGCAAGAACCTGTAGATTGCGTTTCATGAGATCTGGTATTGAATCCGGTATTGCAATAAATTATGTAGATAATTTTTTAAGTTTGAGCGAGAACAGTAGATTTTTTATAATTATTCGAAACATTTTTTCCAGCATTCATATTATTCACTTTTTTTTATACTTTAGAAATCATTTTGCTTTTCTTTGAATTCAACTTGATTCATTTCTTCTTCAAAAGGTCATGAGATCATGTATTCAGAAGACAGTTCTCTTCTGCCAACTTCTTTAAAATTACTTCAAGAATATATAAAACTTTCCTTACAGTCGAAAAATGTTTTATCACACATTTTTTTCAAGCAATTTCGAAAGAATTGATGTTTTCATTTTTTTTCGCGCAAGGGACTGGCGATCCCTGGAAGCTATTAGGGTGTGATTTCATTTCCGAATGCTCCTACCCCATTTCCAGGGTATGTTTAATGACCTAAGTACAAAAGTCATAAAATAAGTCATAATTTGACGTCTCGTTGCTCAATGTCCTGTATGATCACTCCATGCTCGCTCGACTTGTTACCCCAATCCGGCGCTTTAAGGTTTTCTTCATCCCCTCGTCTATCCACAAAATTGGGATACTCTAGCCTTTTTCCCCGGCGCCCTTGTGTGCTCTCTCAGTTGCAGTTATATCGCGCCAGATATCCGGCAATAGCAATCTCTTATCAATTCCACGATAAATTAGTGAGTTACCGCAAAGAGAGATGTCCACGTTAAGATAAGGGTACAATTGGCCTTTAGCGGAATTTATGAATATCGACGGATTTCATTGCGAGAATTTTCGATGTTCGATAAAGCGATTTGAATGTTCTTTGAAAGCCGTGAAATAATGATTCGGAAGTTGCAGGGAAAAAAATGGAATTTGAAGAGGTGGGTTTGTATTATTTTTGGAAAAATATGTCGACTAATGACAAGTTTGATGTTGAACAATCGTCATTTTAATTTATTTTAGTGGAAATGGCATTTGTTACTTCCATTGAATTCACTTTTATTGCATGCAATTTCATTGTATCCACCTTTGCTGCATTTATTTCCATTGTATCCACCTTTGCTGCATTTATTTCCATTGTATCCACCTTTGTTGCATTTATTTTCATTTTATTTATCATTATATGATTTTCTCGAAAATTCATTAAAATAATTAACATCTATTTAATTTAGAATTCTAGAGAATCAAATTCTAGACATCTATTCAGCAATTCATGAAAATATGAAAATACTTAAAATTCAAGTAGATTAAATTTTTCCATCTTGTAGAATTTTCAAGTCATTATTCAAGAGTAAAATTCAAGTAGATCGAATTTTCGTCATCGACCGAATCACAAAACGATATCATTTATGCATGTCTTATTATGTCGAGATTTATATATGACTAATATAATGATAATAATATGACTTATTATTATGATAAGAATTTGATAAACCAAATTGGAATTCCATATAAGATATTCCATTGCCTATTTTGAAAAAAAAACCTTAATCTACGAAAATTCTATAAGAATCCAAAAACTTTGGAACTCGAAAATCAAGTTGCAAAAAATTAAGATAGAAATTCATGAAATTACCAGAGAATCTTTCGTCATACAATTTCTGAAAAATACTGAAAGTTATTGAATTCTATAAAAAAATTGCGTTTCTGAAAAATCTGCACAAATGGCAATAAATAAAAATACTAGAAAACGATTAAAAATCTAATAAATACTGGAAACAAAAGAAAATTCGAGGGATACATAAAAATTTTTTAAATTGACGTAGACCTAATTATCCTTAAAATCTACGAAATATGAAACGATCAAAAATCTTTCGATATTTGCATTCTAGAGCATATTATTTTAGAATAGATTTATAAATACCTATGAAAGTACTAAAAAACGAGAAAAAAACATTAAAAAATATTTTTGTTTTTCGTAAATGGACAAAAATGAAAGAAATAATGTAAAATCTTTTCATATTCAAAAACTGTATGAAGAAAATTTGCTTAACAATATTATTTCTCGAAAAATAGACAAAAGTGATAATGATGAAAAAATAATTCATAAAATAACATTTATAATCTAAAAAATCAGTAAAATTCAAAACAATTTCAGAATTTTTAGTTTTTTTAACTCAAAATAATGATTATTATAACTTGAAAAGAATTTTGTCTGAAATGAAAATATATTCATAAATGTTTGACTTTACGATATAACTGGAAATTTTTAAAGCAACACAAATGTTAAATATTGCTAACAATGATAAATAGTAAATGTATCAATATTTGCATTTTGGAGCATATAATTTTTAAAATCGATTTATAAATATCTACAAAAATACTAGAAATCTAAAAAAACACTGAAAAATCCTTTTGATTTTTGTAAATAGACAAGAATGTGAGAAAAATTGTGAAATATGTTCATACTCAAAAACTATATGAAGAAAATTTTCTTAACAATATTATTTCATGAAAAACAGGAGAAAGTCATGATGATAAAAAAATAATTCATAATAACAACAATCATAGTAAAAACAATCAGTAAAATTAAAAAAAAATCAATAATTTTTAGTTTTACTAACTCGAAATAATAATTATCATAATTCGAAAATAATTTTTTCTAAAATGAAATTACATTCCTAAATGTTCGAACATACAATATACAGGGTGTCGCATGAAAAGTGTGACAGCCGAAAACCATAGATTCCTTATGAAAATCTAAGACTTTTTTTCCTTTGCCATTTTTAAAAAAACTCAAAATTTAAAAAGTTATTTGAGACAAAAATCCCAAATTTTTTTCATATTTTTCTGAATAAAAAAGTCGTGTGCCACATTTTACAAAACTCAAAATCAAAAAAGATATTCGAGTTGAAAGTTTTAACCAATCAGATTTATTAGATTTCAAACTCGAATATCTTTTTTAATTTTGAGTTTTCTAAAAAGTGGCAAAGGACTTTTTTACTGAGAAAAATATGGAGAAAATTTGAGAAAAGTTAGGTCCGTGAATTTGACCTCCACTTATCGATAGAGGGCAGGTATTATTAAAATTTTTGTCTCAAATAACTTTTTAAATTTTGAGTTTTTTTAAAAATGGCAAAGGAAAAAAAGTCTTAGATTTTCATTTCTAACAATGATAGATAATAAATAATAAATAATATAGCCAACAAGAAAATTTGAACAGAAAAATTCAAGTCAGTAAAACAAACATTTTTTTTCTAGAATGTTACCCATTTTTATTCTTTGAACGATTTTTATGATGAATTTGTTAAGGATTCGAAATGATCTAGAATTGAGTATAATCTCCAAAATTAACAATATTATGGATAGATAGTATAATTTATTGAAAAAAAAAAAAAAAATTTTAAGATATATCTAATCCCTGAGAGAATGAAATTTTGAGAGATTTCGTGTCATCAGTAAAATTCAAACGAAGATCAGAATTTTTAGTTTTTCAAACTCAAAATAATAATTGGTATAACTTGAGAAGAATTTTTTCTTTAATGAAATTATATTTATAAATGTTCGAATATATAATATATAAATAGACATTTACAAAGCAATAAAAAAGTTCCATATTGCTAACAATGATCAATCATAAATAATAAATAATAAATAGTCAATAATAAATAGTATAGCCAACAAGAAAATTTCAACACAAAAATTTAAGTCAGTAAAACAAAATTTTAGTTTCTAGAATATAACACATTTTTATTCTTTGCATTATTTTTATGATGAATTTGTTAAGGATTCGAAATTATCTAGAATTGAGTATAATTTCCAAAATTAAGAATATTATGGATAAATAGTATAATTTATTGAAAAAAAATTAAATTTTAAGATTTATCTAATAAGAAAGAATGACATTTTTAGGGATTTCGTTGTCATCAGTAAAATTCAAAACAAGTTCAGAATTTTTAGTTTTTCTAACTAAAAATAATAATTATTATTACTTGAGAAGAATTTTTTCTGAAATGAAATTATATTCATAAATGTTTGACTATACAATATAACTAAACATTTTTGAAGCAATAAAAATGTTAAATATTTCTAACAATGATAAATAATAAATCATAAATAATATAGCCAATAAGAAAATTTCAACACTATAGAATATTAAATACTTAAAATACGTGTTCTATAATTTTCTCAAAAATCTTCAAAAAGTTGATGTATAAAAATCCAAAATAAAATCATAAAATTCTTCAGGTTGTGAAAAAACACAACCTGAGAAAAAAAAGTTCTTAACTCAGCTTATTGAAAATCACAAAAATTGAATTCCATTACATTAAATATAAACATGAAAAAATATAAAATTTTTCGAAAAAAATCCGAAAATCGTACTCTCGTAACCACATCTTCAAGGATCAAAAATTATAAAACTCTCCAGGACGTTTAAGTGTATATTTTTTTTTCAAAAAACTCCCCCGAAAATTTTTTCTGCCTACGCCTCTGACTCGAGCAATAAAAATGTTTAATTCATGAACAGGGAGCAGTGCCCCCTCCTGCCTAGGCCCATGTTCATCGATTTTGCAATGATAGTGCAATGATGCTGTTCAAATTCCTCACTCATAATGCAGCATTCAATGTGCAAATATGTATCAATACCATCGAAACATACCTCAAAAAACTTTTTTTAAACGATTCAAAGACACCAGTGAACCCATAGCTGAATTCTCTGTAAAACACATCGTTTAACCTCAGAAATTGATCATTCTTTCATAAGAGCATCACCAAGTACATGATCGCGTATGACGAATTTCGACTCGGGTTGTACATCTCGCGCGTATCACGCTGTTTTACGATTCTTCGTACAGAAACTAAACTTATTACTCGGCGGGATATTCCTAGGTTCACCCCGGATGGAGGGGAGCTTTTTATTAAATCACACGTCTCCTTACTTGTCGTGCGATTAATTTGCCATGACGTTCTTTTATGGTGGTAAACGAGGAAAGGGCGCCGTTGGCGTACATATTTCATCGCGATGCTCAACATTTCGAACGAGGGAGAGATATCGGCTCTCTTTTCAAGAGTGCACGCGTCGTGAATGGAACGATGACAACGACCTGACCGAATAACATATGTATCTTCGGAATTCGGATTCCCCAAGTCCAATAAAGAAATAGCTCAGTTTTGTAGCCGGTTTCATGAGATTCGAGAATCACTGGAAGTGTCGGAAAATGGATGAAAAAAGGGAGAATTTATGTTGTTATTTGATTTTTCTTTTTCGTAAGGCGTTTGAACAAATAATGTTCAAGAGTGACGAAAAATTGTGTTTTCTCGTGCGGTAGGAAGCATCTGATGGGGTGTACTCCCCTCGCGGCGTCTGCACGATACACGCGCAAACGAAAACCAGGGATAGTGGAACCACGCAGAACGCGTAATGGACACCTAAAAACGTAAATGCCGGAAAGAGGCAATAACTCGTGAGTGCTATTCTGCTGTTCACGCTTCATGCATGTCGTTATGTTCACGGCTCAGACGCGACGAAACCATGCGGCGTGCAAGACGGAAGATTTGCTGTCGTCTTGGCTTATGATATCGTACGAATTTGTCACGATTTCCATGCAGGCTTCCCTCCTGCTTTGCCTGAAAATAATGAATAACGTCACGAGGAAATTTTAGTATTTTGCATTGTCTTGCATACTGTTAAAAATTTTCTTAAATTTTATGCACTTTCTATTCAAAATTTATTGAAATGTGCTTGATATTTCATAGGCCAGCTATTTGAAATGTACATTAGGTAAACATGTTCGAAAAATGTATAATTTATTATATAATATAATTTATTCACATGTATAAATGTATAATGGTATTAAAATGTACCTGAAATTTTATAAATTTGATAGTTGAAACATGAATAAAATACACATCTGTTGAACGTGGGTTACATCGAGACACCTACTTGATTTTTATACATATTTCACGCATGGCATTTAAAATTTGTCTTCGATTTCATGCAAACAGTATCTAAAAAAAATTCAGTCTCAGTTACATGTATGAAATGAATGTAAAAGCAAATTTATTTCAAATATTTTTGTATGATTATAATACATTAATGTATGAAATTCAATTTACAATTATGAATAAAATTGATGTTACAGGTTTAACGTAAATATTTATTTATTTCATGTACGATTTCAAGCACACATGATGTATTAAATTTAAGACACTCGTATACTAAAGTTATATAAGCGTATAAATATTTTGTACAATTTTAATGCATTATTAATACAGGGAATGTGTAATTGGCTTTGTACAGTTTTTCTGAAATTTAAGACAAAAATTCTCGATAGTGCAGTTTTTTTATGGTTGTTTTGTTAGTATAATGTTGGAAGATAATTAAACAATAATCTATTTTCGTGTCGCTATGAACACTATGTATTTATGTGAAAAGGGAAATTTTTTAGTACTATTTCAAAATTTGTTTATGTGCTTTGTGGTTAGGTTTATTATAGTATTGTTTCAAAATATGCAATAACGTTTTATAATTTTTATGGAATATCTTTATAACTATAAAAATAAATAATTATGTTAAATCTTGAAGAGTTAGAGTGATATTTATAGAATTTAGGAGGTCTTATATAATTTTTGTAGTTTGACATTTTGAAAATTTTTAAAAGCTAAAGAGTAATGAGAATTTTGCGACTGTTTAATATTTTATGAAATTCAAAAAATTTGAAAGACTTCGAAAAATGTTTTTCAAACCTTGTTTAAGTGTATATAAATATGTTAACTCAAAATATATATCAATAGATAGACATATTAATAATAAAAATCAGAAAAACTTCAAAAGTAGTAAACAACTACAAAATCTTAGAAAATTAGAAAGGTTTTTTTAAATTCGAAGCGTTTTAGATATAGTTTTTACTATGTTTATTTCTAAAGTTTATTGAAATTGAAGAGCGTTTAAAATTTTAAATCCTATTGAATTGAAGTGATTTGTTGAATTCCAGAAAATCTACTGAAATTTGTTCATATTTCCCTGAAATATGCCATGATGATTTTTTTTTTTAATAAAATTATAAAAAACTTGAAATTTATGTCATAAATATGAAAAATCTAAAATACAAATTAAAAAAACTGAAAAATTTTGAATAGTTTGAATAATGTTTTGAATATTTGAAATTTGAAAAATTTGAAAAACATCGAAAATTCAAGGATTGTCAAAAGTTTAACGAAACTTTAAAAAATGTGCGATTACAGTAATTGTTCTAAAACTTCCAAGATTGTCATTACCTTTTTTTTTCGAAATAAGGGTGGTTAATAATTTCTAGTAAAAAATTAAGAAACTGAAAAAAAAAAGAAAAAACAACGAACAATCATAAAGAGTCATCAACATTTTCATGTAATTCATAGTTTTGAAAAGCTTAAATTAGGTTTGAATTTTTGATAATTTACTCAAAATAAAGAACGTGGAAATTTTTTGAATGTTTAGTAATAAATTGATTTGTTTTATGTTATATATATTTTAAAAGTTTCATAAAATTGAAAAAGACAAAAAAAGTTTTGAAGATTATTAATAATTTGAAAAAATACGAAAAATTATTGAAATTTCCGATAATGTTCATGATTTTCAGTGACTGTGTTAGATATATTTTTTTTTCAAAATGTACATGATAACTTTCGTTTATTTTTCAGTAAAAACCTGAAAAGCTTGCAGAGTAAAAAAAATCTAGATAATTTTATGTATTTTTCAAAGTTTGAAAAGTTTTAAATCATTCGTATCAAATTCAAAATCTTCAAAATTTCGAAAAATGAAAAGAACGTTGAAAATTTGAGACATTTTAAATAATTACGATAATTTCAAATATTATTCCAATTATCATTTCTTTGAAATATGTATGATATTGCTTTTAATTTTTTAATACAAATCTGAAAAGCTTTAAAAGAAATAAAAAACAGAGAATCCTCAGAGTTAAACACATTCTTCAAATTTCAAAGAACTTTCGATTGTTTGTAGTGTGATCGAGATTCCATAATTTTAAATAAAAAAAAAAAAATCCAGAAAAAACATTCAAAGTCATGAAAATTTTCAATAATATTATTCAAGTAAAAAATTCTACAGAACTCAAAAAATGTCATACATTCTCCAAATTGTTCAAAATTCCGGAGTCCCAAAAAAATACTGAAACTACGCTATACACTTCAAGTTTCCAAATAAAAAAATCTTTTATCTTATCAAGATAGTCAAAACTTTCAAAATAACAATGAGCATCCACAATCTTCAAAACAAAAACCAATATCATAAACATTAAAAAGCTTAAACAACTCCTTTAACTAAATGCATTTTCGTGTGAAAATTATTAATCATACTTATAATCACTTCCTTTCTACTAAAAAAAAAATCAGAAATCCCGAATCCCCGCGAACCTCGTCCTCCCGTGAACTTGTGTCTGTCTCCTATTTTCATTCATCATACGAGAATGAAAACAGCACTTTTGCGAGTAGAATACTACGCGCGGCGTTGATGTTATCGCGGAAAGAGTTGAGGATTTGGTAGTTGCGACACGTTTTCGGTTTTCTTGGCAACGCGAGAGGTAAAAGGTTTCGCCGCGGTCACGGTGTAGACCGGAAATCGTGGGGGCAACTCTATCTCGACTGCATCTGACACCCGCGTTCGGCCACTTGAACAGATGCGAACAAAGCTGGCACGTATCACGTCGAAACTCACGGCGCCTGCTTAATACGGAAGAACCGAGTTTTTTCGGAGACGGCAACACGTATTTAATGATTACATCTCCCTGGCAGTTACGCGTATATGTTACGACTTGCGTAGTAGTGGGAGACGTTAAAAACTCCTTTGGGGGACCTGTTGTGAATCTTATTTCCACGTAAAAAAACAAACAAACAAAAAATACTACAGTGTTAAAAAGTTTTGTCTTAAATTTAAGAAAAACTGAATAACGCCCATTACACTTAACCTGTATTGATAATGCACTAACCTAACCTGACTTCTTAAGACTTAACACTTAATACTTAAGACTTAATACTTAAGACTTAACACTTAATACTGAAGACTTAATACACAAGACTTAACACTTAACACTTAAAACTTAATACTGAAGACTTAATACTCAAAACTTAACACTTAATACTTAAAACTTAAGACTGAACACTTAATACTTAACACTTAACACTTAAAACCTAATACTTAAGACTTAACACTTAATACTTAAGACTATATACTTAAAAATTAATACTTAAGACTTAACATTTAATACTGAAGACTTAATACACAAGACTTAACACTTAAAACTTAATACTGAAGACTTAATACTTAAAACTTAACACTTAATACTTAACACTTAAGACTTAATACTTAATACCTAATACTCAAGGCTTAACACTTAATACTTAACACTTAACACTTAAGACTTAACACTTAATACCTAATACTCAAGACTTAACACTTAATACTTAACACTTAACACTTAAACCTAATACTTAAGACTTAACACTTAATACCGAAACACTTCCGAACATACCCGAACATTTCTGAAAATACCCGAACACTTTTTAAAAATTGTAACTTCAATCTGACAAAATTTATGTTATTAAATGATTTCCATCTATCTACACATTTCTTTAATGTGTGCACATTAAATGTGTGCATGTCTTCACTTCATGCACAGTGTCCATGAAAACCGTCGAAAATTCATGAAAACGGAAGTGACGCCTAGTTAACACCGCTCTGCACTCAATGGCGACTGATTTATAGGTGCCCAGCGGAAGTGCTAACCTGAAGCTTAATCGGAATCGCGAGAGAGTGTAAAAAAAAGCGATTTCAGCCGCGCCCGAAAAAATTAGCCAGTGATACACATGCCGGGATGATTTCCATATTGTAATGCTCCGTATCCTGTCTCCAAGCTGGCCGATATTACGCGCTAACAAACCATTTATGCCAGGTGTTAAATTGGCTGTGACGCCCGAAATTCGGGCGGGTTCACCGCTACGGTTTCCTACAAGAGCTCGACAGCGAAAAAAGATAACGCGAGAAAAAAAATACCGTAATTTCCTGACGTTTTTATGATTTTTCAAAACGTTCTAAAAGTTTGTAGAAGAATGGGAAGTTGAACGAAAAAAAAAATTACATTTAAAAAACTTTCAACTACGGAACGTCGAATTTTGGAAGAATAGTATTAAAAACTATATGAATACTAATAAAAAAGAGTGATAGAAAAATTTTGGAAATCCTTTAAAGTTTTATAAATTCTAGGAAAAATTCGAGCAATAGGTACTAGAAATCTTTGAATGCTTGAAAATTACGTAGAAATAATAAAGTTTTTTATTAAGAAAAATTATTAAAAACTGAAACTTAAAAACCAGGTTATAATGAATATTATAGTATAATATAATAATAATAAATAATAATAATAATAACTTTATACATTTATTTATATGTCGTTTTTAAAATTTTTATCCATTATTTTTCATTTTTATTAACTTAAATATTATATTTATTTATACACTTACATATTATATAAATTTATATTTGATAAATTATAGTAATAATAATAATATGTTAAATAATAATAAATAATAATAGAATATTATCATTATTATATAAAAATATAATATTAAAATGATAATAATCAAAACAAAACAAAAAATTAATATAAAGTTTTTTATTAAGAAAAATAAATAAAAACTTTTCAATAAACTTATGAAACTTTAAATGATAGAATATATATTATTCTGCAAATCTGTATAGAATAGTAAAAATACGAAAAACTACGATTGTAGTACAAAATATTCCAACTAAATTATTCTGAGCTCGAATAATTTAATAACAAAGTAAACGAAAAATGAAGGTCGTATGTATCTAAGTATACAATATTTATATGTAAATCAACATTATAATCACTTAATATAATTTATAAATATATTATAAATTAATATAAATGTATATAATAATCAAGAAATATAAACATTTGTAATGACTAAAGATGATAGTAAATTGCTTAATATAATAACTTAAAAATTATTATCTTCGAAAAACGATGAGAATCACAAGAAAAAAGATGTTATTATTTAAAAAAAAACCAAAAGACTTTAAAAAACCTAAAACAATTTTAAGATTTAATTAGTTTTGTAGATTTTGAGTTTTGAATGTTATTTAATATAGATTTTTTAAACATAGGATATCGCAAGTTTTTGATAGTTTAGTTTGTAAGTTCCATCTCCCAACGGAAAATACTTAAAATAGTATTTTCACAAAAATATACAAAATAAAGATTTGGTTTTCTGAATATCAATTGAAATAATCAAAATCATCGAAATTCGCAATACTATAGTATCAAATTTGAAAAATGTATGGAGCGACCCATAAAAATACTAAAAAAAAAGAAACTAAATGTTATAACTAACATAAAACAGATTCCGAAACTTTCTAAAATACATCAAATTTTTGTCGTGATAATTTATGTCAAAAATGTATGAAAATAATAAAATATGAGCATTTAAATTTCTAAAACATAAAAATGTTTGTATAGAAATCCATCAAAATATCAGAAAACCTTTCAAGTTGTCTAAACACTGTAGAAATATAGAAAATACAAAGAATATCATTAAAAAATCAATACTCAAGTTACTTGAAAATAACAAAAAACGAATTCCATGATATTTTGAACGTAAATTGAACTAGAGATTCGAAGAATGAAAAACATTAAATTTTAAAATGAATATTCTTTCGAAAAACTCCTCCCTTCTTACTGGAAACGTATAAAAAACTTTTTGTTACACTAATATTTCCTGTATGAACCAAGGTAAAAAAGACGATCCAAGCAAGATATAAATTTTTTTTATTCTTCATAAAGTGATTTTTTTGGTCCAATTAACCAAAAAAAAACCACTCAGATTCGGGGGCCATAGGAACTGAAATATCCCCGATCCTACGAAAATTCCCATAATATTAAATACTAAGACATTCTCCGAATTCAGTTTACTTAGGTTTGATTAAAATTAGGACTTCCCACAAGAGTTTATCCTACAAAACCAAGATTTTAACAAAGAGTTTCTCTCTTACGACGTGTAAAACATTCCGCCTTTTCACCTTAATAAAGAGCTTCCGTGCAGTTTCTCCTTTACATGAGTTAAGAATCATAATGAAACGTCATATATATGTAATCCGAGATTACATTTCTACACCTCGTGGAACCAGCAACATGTTCCTTACGCGAATCTCGAGTGATGTGCTCAAGTGTTGCCTTGAGCTTGAAGCTACCTTTCATCGGGCTACAGAGAAAATGGGTCATACGAAAAAATTGTGTCTGGTAAGAAATAATAATACTGTCAAAACCTTTTTCATGGACGAATTCACTAATGAAACTCAAAAAATAGAAGAAAAACTCGTGAATTCTCTGTTATGAATTCAAATTTGAAAAATAATAAATAAAAAAAAGTTTTTCATTACTCCATAAAACACAAACGAATTTTTTCATGGGATTGGAATCTCAAGTTTGAACACGTTTTAAATTACTTGTTAATAATATACTTATCGCATCAAATTGCATAATGAACTGGGATTTATTCCGTCAAATGCAATACATCAGATATTTTTTAATGATACTTCCAATAATTTAATGCGCGCGAGTTGGGTTGCGTGTATACCGTAGTATCATCAGCTTATTGATTGCATGCTCAGTTAGATGACGACTCCGATTAATCATTGAAAAGTAATGGGAGCGATGATGAATTGAAATTTAATAAATTGCGCGCAATCACGTGCGTTGTGCGAAAAAAAAAATGATAAAAAACTGTGGTAAACCAGTTTCAGAGGAAATTTCAAAAATTTTTTTAATATTTATAACCTCGAAGCGAAATGAGAAAAATTTATGTGCAAATGTATTAATGCAATGAAAGTTTTTTTATTTTTTTAATTCAACAACAATTACTGTAATATGTTAAAAAAATAATTGATAATGTAAGAATTTTCCGTAAATTGGTGCAGCCAAGAATAATATCGGAAAACATTTTTCACAATGAATACTTTATAGGGTTGCAGGGAGTGAGACCCCAGTCTAGGGGTTCGAGGGGCGAATTCCCCTTTACCCGGGGCTCCCGAGCATTTCATCATATCTTCGACAGAGGTGAAACATTTCATCGTAACTCATATTTTTGACTTTTTCCGAAAAAGTCATTATTGATTTCTTTAAGCCCTCAAGAATGTTCCACAAAAAATTTGGAAATCAATTTTCAATTTTTACCTCTTAAAATTGAAAAACAAATTTCAATAATTGGAATGACCAAATACTGGTTGACTGGATAATTTTGACTTGGCTATTCTTTTGGAACATTTTGTTTTTATAGGATTATTGTGCTTTTCCCTGTTGTTTAGTTCACTGAGCAACAAATTTCCATTACTTTGTAAATTAAATTTGTTATAACAATGCGTTTAAACACATTATTGCAATATTCTGTTTCTATGAAAAATATATGCTTTTTATGGTTTTTGAGTTGTTACAGAAGTAAATGACACTGATTTTGTGAGATTTATGTATTTAAACAATTTATTTTCATAAAATTTTGCAAAAATTTTTTTTGCAAGATTTATGTCGTTTTCATAGATTTTTAGGTTGCCGAGTAAGAATGAAAGATCATTTTTGTGAAATTCGTTTATTTAAACAATTTATTTAAACAAATTATTGCAAAATTTTTCTTCTACAATATGTATATCCATTTCATGGCTTTTTAGTTTGCCGAGTAAAGATTTGACATTGTTTTTGCAAAATTTGCTCATATAAATAATTTATTTGAACAAATTATTGCCAAATTTTTCTTCTTTTATATGTATATCAACAACAGAATTTTAAAAAAACAATGACAAGTCATTACTCAGCAACTTGAAAAACCATAAAAAGTATATACATATTGTAGAAGTTAAATTTTGCAATAATTTGTTCATAAATATTGTAATAATAATCTAATTTTGCAAAAACAATATCCTTACTCTGCAGCAACTTAGAAAGCCATGAAAAGGATACACAAATTGCAGAAGAAAAATTTTGCAATGATTTGTTTAAATAAATAGTTTAAATAAACAAATTTTATGAAAACAATGTCAAATCCTTACTCGGCAACTTAAAAATCTATGAAAAGAATATAAATATTGTAGAAGAAAAATTTTGCAATAAATTGTTTATGTAAATAGTTTATATAAACAAATCTCGCAAAAACAATGTCAAATCTTTACTCGGCAACCTAAAAAACCATGAAAATGACATATATCTTGCAAAAAGAAATTTTTGCAATATTTTGTTGAAATGAATTGAAATGAATTTAAACAAAAGAAATTTATTATAGTATAATAATCAACATTATTGATACAAAATATGCAGAAGACAGCTTCAGAAACCATGAAAGGCATATGCGTTTTGCAAAAATATATTCTCGCAACAGTAAGTGAAATTCAATCATTTAAATAAATGAATTTTATTTATTACAATATGAAAAATATGCCAGTGATGACTCCGGGCACGAATCTGAAGGACAATTTTCATTTATTTTTTGGATACAAAGTTTATTGCAAAAATTTTTCGACGACATTTGTATAATAATTATTTAAATAATTATTTCATGAGTAATAACTCTAAAAATTATCATAAACAGTAAATTATCGAGACAGAAGGATAGATTCTTAAAAATGTTCACGTCAAAAATATTTTTTGAGAAAATGAACCAATTTTTCATAATTAAGTTTACACTTTTCATGTTTTCAAATAATAAAAAATTATTGTGAAGGTTATGTATTGTAAGTGGGATAAAAACCACGAACCAAAATTTACCTAAATTTTCTTCATATTTTTCCGAGTCGAAAAGTCTTTTGCCACTTTTCGCAAAACTCAAAATCAAAAAAGATATTCGAGTTAAAAGTTTTAACCAATCAGATTTGTCAAATTTCAAACATGAATATCTTTTTTCATTTTGAGTTTTGTGAAAAATGGCAAACGACTTTTCGACTCAGAAAAATGTGAAGAAAATTTCGGTAGAGTTTGGTTCGCAGTTTTTTTCCCAATTTGTCCAAAAAGCGCATTTATTGTTTAAATTTTCAACTTGAATAAGTTTTTTGATTTTGAGTTTTGCAAAAAGTGGCAAAGAACTGTTCGACTTGAAATTCAAAAAGTAATAAGTAGTTTTTTTATGTAACGGTGATTAAGATCATAAAATAAAAAAAATGTAGTGAGCTGTATGAAAGCTCGAAAAACATCGTGGTCCATAAACATCTCGTGCCGAGCATGAAGTAACGTGTGCGATAGCCAATTGCTGCTCGACAATCGTCGATCACTTGCGCACGATGAAAGTTTTTCGAAAATTTCTTTTCACCTCTCACACATATGCTTCATTCCGAACGATGATTGCAGTAATTACGCCCGAGTGATATCCAAAAGTCCGAATTTCCGTCGACGAAACGACGACCCTGTCATTACATCGATTATTTCGTCACAAGTTTTTGATCCTTTGGTGTTGGCTCTTCAATTATCGTACGCATTGTGGTACGTACTCGAAATTTTTGTCGAAGAAAGAATAAAGATGTTCGATTCGCAAAATTGTCCTTTTCTGAAAATTCGTGGTCAACAGTTGAAAACTAGTTTTTCTGTAAACTATGTGAAAAGTGTTGAATTATAGTTTTAGAGTTTTGGTGATTGTGCTCCATAATTTCTCTATTGTTCAAGGCAATCGCCGCGGCAATTTGACGGAAATTGGTCGAAAAAATCAGCTTTGGTGTACGATTTAACGGCCTGGGATTTTTACGGGCTGGTAAAAAACAGAGCAAAAAACAAAAAGTGGAAATTGCGCGAAGCAGTCGTGGTCTTCGGGCAAAGGTGGTAAGAAGGGAACGGGATAACGAGACGTTGACGGGCCAATTAGATCCGAAACTGTTATAATTTCCTAAGACCACCGGGGACGAAAATAAGGGGCGATGCGTTCGCTCTTTAATGACAATCGTCTTCTGGCCTTTCATTTTACGCCTGGTCGATAGAATACGTTCGCACAGAGCGCAACACCGAGGCCTGGCCCCCTCAAGATCCTGAGGAGCCAGTGATAAATGGATCTCAGTTGGCACTTTCAGCGAGCTTTTACTGTAGAAGATATGTGTGATTGTTTCAGAGCATTTTTATGGTTGAGCACTAGGCCAAACGTTTGTTGTGATAGACCAGACTATCAGGTGCATGTGGAGGGTTTTGGGCGTTCGAACCCCTCGCGAAATTAGGGTAAAATCAATTATTGCTTCATAAAAAAAAAAGAAAGAAAGAATGAACTTGAAAATCGAAGAAAATAGAAATAAAAATAAAATAATGTGTTGATCTAATAATAATGATTTTCAAAAATAAATATACGAATAAAAAATAATGAAAATATGTAAAAATTACGAAAAATGTACTAATTGAAATCTAGACGACGTAATAAATGTTTAATTTTGTTATTATTACTTCATGTAAAAAAAGGCTTAAAATCAAAGGTGATTTCAGCAACAACAAAATAATACGTTCATTTAATGATGATGATAAAAAAAAATTAAGTTGTTAATGAAAATAAGACTGAAAATTAAGAAAATTCATGAAAATACGAAAAAGTATTTTGAATCATAAACAAACCTAAGAAATAATAATAATATTAGAATTCTATAAAAGAATTGTTTTCTGAAAAATCTGAACAAATACGAATGATCTATAAAGTTTGGTTTTTGACTATCGAATTAAAAAAAACCTATATAAAAATCCATGGAATTACTAGAAATCTTTAAGGGTAGTATCAATTAACGCTAGAAAATAGAATGAAAATTTTAATAAGTATGAAAATGTAAAAAAAAACATGAAATTATTATATACTAAATTTATGTAGATTTAATTTTTTTAGACATCTATAAAAATACCTCACAAAATGACAAAATTGTAAGAATAACATAAAAAATGAAAATTCCAGAAAATCTTAAAATAATTAAAAAAAATTTTACGTAAACATACTAAAAACTGTGAAAGTATAAAACATCAAACCTATTAGATTCCACTCGTTGGTTTTTTTCACATAATTTATTTTGAAACATATACAAAAAGAAGTTGATAATTCAACAATTGTTACTATCAGCTCATGACTCTCAGGACTCGCCTTAAATAGTTAATACTGTAAAGTCAAGAACGTAGAAGACTTCGAATTTCAAAATATATTTGGATTCTTTTTTATATACAAATTATTTTCTGTTTTTGATTTCAATAAATACTCAACGAAAATAATAAACTTTTCAGAATTAACAATATCATTTGTGCATCATACTACAAAATTGAAATTGTTATTTATGATTCCCGTCCATTTTCCCGAATGCAGTTTCCCAACAGTCAATTTTCCCGACAACACTTTTCTCGACAGCACTTCTCCCGACAGACTATGCTCACGACAAAAATCTTATGATTAAAGTAAGTCATATTTTTCCCGCCATTGTTTTTTCCCGACAGACTGTTTCTAAAAATAAAAAAAGTTTTCTTTTTTTATTCAAAGAAGATATGCTTTTACTATGAATTTTATTATTTTCATTATTTGACCGTAAATTTACATTTTTTACTAAATGTAAAAATTGTAAATTGTAAATAAAATTGTAAAATTGTAAATCGTAAATGTAAAATTGGAAATTTTTCAAAGGACCATGCTATGTGCTAAAAATTAGAAAAAAACTTATAACTTGTGGAAACTTTTTAGAAAAACTGAACCAGTGCCGGTGTATTCATATAAAAGAATAGAAAAGCAGTGTCAGGAAAAATGTTGTCGGGTAAATTGTTTGTCGGGAAAAGTGTGTCGGGAGATGTACTGTTGGGAAAAGTGTTTGTCGAGACAAAGGTCGTCGGGAAAATTGTCTGTCGGAAAACTGCTTTCGGGAAAGTGACTGGGTACCGTTATCTATATTTATTAATAGTAATTTAAGGTAGTACTTCCCCAACCGTTGGAATAGAAAGTTTTTCATAAGTTTTTCACTCACATTTTGCGAGGGACTGTCCTCACGCACGCTCAATCGCGCACACATACAATCATATACAGCTTGATATAGTTCTGATTTCAAAAATTTCAGAACTTTGGTGTCGAATATCTCGTAAACGAAAAACAAGAATTGATTGAAATTTTTACAGTAACTGTCTTTTTATATCAACAATGAAATATCAGTTTTT